>OMKZ01018863.1:0-15614 GCA_900302535.1 Neoniphon sammara
GTTATCTTTTATCTCTATTCTATTATTTTTAAGGCAATTTTTATGTAAAAAACAACAAAACACACACACACACACACACACACACACGCACACACACACCTGTGCTTGCAAGGTTAGTAAACTTGAGTCTGCACTTTACTGATGTCACATGATTTCTTGGTGCTGAAGTTCAATTTATCAAACAGTTTCAACCTTTCAATACCATTTGGAGCCAATAACAATATGTTGCCTAGTGCAGCACTTAAAATGTACTGACTTAGTAAGACTGGCTCCCAGTGAGAGTCAAACCTCTTAACCTGGCAATGTTAGTGCCATGTTTTCCTGCTGAGTCAAACAGGACTGCATGATAATGTACTTGATGAAGTAGTGGTATTAGTTGCAGTTATGTTATGCTGCAGGTAGTTACATATATGATGCATGGAGTCCTCACCCAGAGAGTGCGGCTGATAAGAATGAGGAGGGGCCGGTCCAGAGATCCCACCCTGCGACGCCGAGCTCTGCTGAGAGTCGCTGACCCCCGTCCCATTCCCACTGCCACAGGACAGCCCCCCTGCATCTGAATCCTCAATGTTCCCTCCACTGTTACAGCCTGCACCACAGCCCTTTCTTAATCTAGAAAAGAAAATTAAATAACATCCATCTTAAAACTAGAGTTAAAAAAAAGGAAAACATACACATGATGCACACTGGAACAAATGATAGAAATAAATTTGTCATTTTAATACCAATACTTAACATAAAGTCATCAAACTTAACATTGACACTTGATAGATGTCTTGTGTCCCCAGTAGAAATCAGGTCCCTCATCCTGGCATCATTAACACTGCGCTCTGCCCACTGAACTACAAACCTGTGCCAGGTGCTGACAACGAACTTGCGGATGTTCCCGATGCTGATGGGACCTCCCAGGATGTGTCCGAGCTGGGGGTGGGAGTTACAGTAGGAGGTGGTTAGCGGAGACACATAGATGGGATATCCAATGGGCTGGTCACAGGAGGAGTTGATCATGTTGCGCAGAGCCTGCTTGGCGTTCTGGATGCTCCCACGCTCCGGGTTTCTGTTTCTCAGGAACACCAATTCCTGCTGCTGCCCCGCCCACAGGCCTCGAACACATTCCTTATTCACCTGCAGCAGGACAGGAACATTACTATTAAATATTTTGTCTAAAAATAGCAAGTATGAAAAAGACTTTTTTAGCTACTGGTTTCTCTCTGCCCTCTATCCTTTCTCCCTTGCCCCTCTCACTATTTAATTCACAATTTTCTGTCTTAGTTAACCCAGTTTCTCTGTCTTTTTGGCCTTTATCTTCTCTTAGCTTGCAAATGGTACAGACTGAACCTTTCCTCCAGCTGTTGACCCAGGAGCTTTTTGCTTCACTTTAGCCTCTCTATCCTTCTGTCTTCTGAAAGTAATCTATTGCACTGCCCACCTTGATGACACGGAAGCTGAGGTATCGTCGATTGAGCATAATGATTTTGTACTCGTTGGTGCCCTCGTCAAGGACGTGGCGCAGGGCGAGGAGCGAGGGCGAGTTGGACAGCACAGCGCTCCTCCAGGCCGGGTCGCCCTCGTGAGCAATGACCAGGTTCTGCTGGTGGGAGGAGATGGCCTCGAAAAGAACGGCTGGCTCATCATACTCATCTGGGGACGTGAAGTGATCCTGACAGAGGGAAGACAAGCAGCACTCAGTTAAGGATCAAATTTAAGACATTTCTGCTATTGTAGACAGTATATGATGAAGTTGAGATGGAAAAGAGAAAGGATAATGTGACAGAAAACCTAAACTTGCATTCCTTCTTGGCACGCTTTGTTAATAAGTACTTGTGATGGTGTTACAGTAATCTGAAGTCACAAGGAAACAGCATTTCAGTGGTATCTTGCATCCATAATTTGTCATATTTCCTGTTGAAACAGGATGTTAAGAGGAAACATAATGTAGGTGACTTTCAGAAAGTGACCAGGTTGCACCATAACAAACAAAGCCAATGAAACACACTGCATACTTGGTTTCAGATTTCTCATGAATAAATTCTTATCACCAGGATGAAACCATGGTGTCAAGATTCTTGGGGGTGAACATTGGAAGATTGGAGATTTTATGGGGAACTGTTCAAAATTAAACACATGTTAACCCTGTTCCACTCGCAGAGCCTCACCTGGTGAAGTTTGAGGGACATTCGGATTCCAGGAACCACAACTTTCCTCAGCAACTCCATGTCTGCGAAGATCCACTCGTCTCGCACTGAAGAGATGCGGAAGTCTCCCTTGAATAACGCATGCAGTCCATACAGGAAAGACTCCAGATTGCTGTGGTGAAAAAGAAAGAGGGAAGATAGCAAAGGACATACAGTGTAGTCATTCCTCATTATCCTGTTGTTCATACAGCATACTCTGAGCCACATCCATTACTTTCCATTACTTTGTCTTCCTTATCTTGTATGATCTGCGTTCTTCAGAAAATAAAAAGGAAATTTCTGGCATTTATGATCAGCCTTATACAGTTAAGGCAAATATATGTGATTGTATTATTGTGTCTTATGTCTGCTTGTTTGGCACACGTGAGCATAGTATCTCCCAGTCATTGAAAAGCATGATACAATCTCTGAGTTAAGATAATGATGAATAGCAAATTACCTGGACATATGATGTGCTGCAGTCCCCAGAGCTCTCCTTCCCAACACACACAGGCCGTAGCACAGCAACACCAGAGGGGAGTCTTTCTCACTGTCCAGTGGCTGGAAACAAAGGAGACAGGTTGGAAAAAACACATGTGAAACTTTAAAATATCACCTATGTTGTTTTAATAATAAAATATACTTTACCATTACCATTTGTGCCACATGCCATACAGTATAATAAGGAAATACATTTGTAAAATAGGTGGCAATCCCAGTGGGAATTTAACCCTTAATCCTGATATTTTCAATGTGGTGTTCCACTGAATAAACAAGTGCAAAATGTTTTCCCCACCACCGTCACAGGCCTCCCTTGGAGCAATTAGTAACAAATGCATCTCCATGTTTCAGCAAAATTGGACTGCTGAGGCAGCACTGGCCAAAAAAGCTTCAAAGTTTGAAATTTTGACCTTGAATTATAGCATCCTCACCAGGCCATCGCCATAATTTCATTTCAGATCTTTGTCAGAACACTGTGCAAAAATGAAATCAGACAGCTGACAGGCAGATACACACGTCAGTGATATCAGAGTATCCATCCCAGCATCACGTAGGAAACAATAAGACAACATCTTTTTTACAACTCGAATGACATTTCAGGCAGCAACATTACCTTAGCCCTTCGAGAGTTGCAGTACTGGATCCAGCCCAGGTAGACGCCACAGAAACTGTCCCTTGAGATGCCGGCAAGCCGATGGTCGTAGTCCTCGTCGATGTTGGGATTAAAAGTTGGATCCAGATCAACGTAGTTCCTCTCGCCACATCCCCGCAGGCCGTCTTTCATGGTCTCATTAGCCAGCCACTCTTCCAATTTGGGGGAAGCGATCACATAGTAGATGATACCCTGAAAGTACGGTACAAAAACACCACAGACATTACCGCTTAGTACCGAAGATGTTGTCAAAATAAAGAAACTCACTCACTCACTAACTCACTGATTAACACATGAAATCCTGGGTTGACAAAGTTATTTTTGAAAACAATAATTTAACAGCCAAACAGTAGAATTATGATATAAAAATAATATTGCCACTTTCATCTCCAACATGAGCAGCCTGCCACTGACCTTGACATAGTAGGTGGTGAGGATGCGCCGTAGATCGAAAACCTGCAGCATGGAGGCAGCACTGTTATCAGTGATGCTGTAGCCCTCCAACACATATTTGGTGACCAGCACCTCCCAAGCCAGCCAGCGCTGGCCGAAGGCGGTGTTGAATGACAGGACGTGGGGGAGGTGGCCTGGCTCACAGCAACAGCAGCCCTCATCCTCCTCCACCCCCTCAGTGATGGCTTCCACTTCCCTTTGCTGGCAGTAGGTTCCTGTGGAAGGAAAACAGCAGCTTAATGGCATTACAGAACACTACATCCAACAAAAGTCAATTCAAGCACATTCTGCACGTCATTACCAAAGAATGTGTGGCAACTGATGGTGAAAACTGTCAAACTGATAGAATCTCATTTCCCCTTTCACAAAGAAGCTTCTTTATTTGAATCCATTGAATTTCGTGTTGAGAAACAGAGGTAGCAGAAAAAAATAGGCACAACAAAAGAGAGTATTTTTTGAAAGTGACAGCTGCAAAGTTGCTGAGAAACGGTTGAGGGTGCCCCTAGAGATCCCCTAGTTTTTGTGTAAATTTCCCAGTGTGCCACACGCACTCTGTTGCACATTAGTTTCAGCAGATATAGTGGATTGCAGAACACTACTGGCTGCATTACCCAAGGTCGTTTTTAGATAAAGCACACCAAGGTGTTTCCTACAGGAAGATAAAGCACGGCATATGGCTCGCTAGCAACTCACTGTGTAATTGGCAACACTGAGCAGTTGGTCATTAACATTCAACTATTCTACCTTCAAAGATCACATCTGGGGGAAACTGAATTGTCCTGATGCAGTAAAATTTCATAGTAGTATAAGTTGCCAGTGCTATAATGTCAATACTACTTGAACCGTGTCTGTCTCTAAAGCCTATGTGTTCTCTGAGCTTGTCCAAACCCTCAAGCTACATAACAAATATGTCTTTTCATGTCTGCCTCTTCCACATGTATCTGTTGTCCTCGCCTCTGAACTCCAGCCCTCGGAGCTGAAAGGTGACCAGGCCGTTGCCGATCTCCACCAGGTGCACCAGAGCGTTCAGGTAGTCGGAGGCAAGGATGAAGCAGTCCCCGGTGCCGAAGTTGCCCCAGCGTCCCAGCAGGAGGTCTCCACACAGGCTGTGTTGCAGAGAGCGGGTAAGGTGCTCATAGAAGATGGAATTCAAGTTGTTGTCGTCAGAGCCTAAGGGGGGAAAGACAAATGTTGAAAAAGAAAGGAAGGAAATGGACTCCAATGGACTGAAGTTTTAAAGTTGCACTAGGCAAGACTTTACAAAAAAAAAAAAAAAAATACACTCATCATATCAGTCTAAATCACAAAATGACTTGCTATCCTTTGGTACAAGACATCATAGCCAAATTGGTAACATGAGTGTTTTCTGTGCAGTTAATTGTTAATTAAATTATTTCTGGGTACAAAATTTGATTTAAAAGATTTCAAAAGTTATCTAGTGCAGCTATGACCAAATAATAATGACTATACAGACATTCATCGTGGTATAGTAGCAGAATGGATAGTAATGCTGTGTGGTGCCAAATTGTAAGAAAATACTGTTCTCCCTCACCTGGGTTTCTATCCAGCTGAGAAGCCAGCCGTGTGTTGGAGTGATCAACTCTCTTGGTGCTACAAAAACAAAACAAAACAAAAAAAGGACAAATTTAATCAAATCAAATTTTAGAAGCACTGTCAAATTATCAGTTTAAGATTTGAAGATAGGATTGGGATTTTTTAGTGTAAGACTTTTTTCCCTACTTGTAGTCCCTTTCCCAGAACTTGACAGGGCGGACGTAGGAGGTGATAAAGATGGCGCTGCCCAGGAAGGGGTTGAGGGGAGTGGAGAAGACTGCTGAAACAACTGCCTGGACAAACAGCATGGCAGAGTCTGGGGGGGCACTGAAGTCAAGGATCACTTGAAAAATCTGCATGCTTGGCTATACACAGCACTTAGCCATTCACTGTATGTTAGGATGACTTTGCTAAAATACCAAGCATTTAGACACACTGATAATACTGACTGACATTTCAGCCATTACTGTCTGTGTCATAGTAGATTTGTTTGCACGCATATCAATCTTCTGTTATTTTTCTGAATACCCAAGCATCCAGTAAAATATATGAGTCATTTCAGATCACACCAGATCTGATCTGGTGACTCATATATACTGATTATGAGACACTGAACCATTATAGCTGGTAAATGCCAGTACTATCTGAGGGAAGTCAATAACATAATTACTGTCTTTTTATGTTCAATGTCTAAGGTAATATTCAAAATATTCTGTATATTTATGTTCAGGGGGATTTTTGTGATTAGGTTATGACAATACATGTAAAAAACTAATCCCCTGTGCTGTATGGCCACGGCAAGAGAAAACAGTGAAAGGATACGAGGCACAGCAAAGGGCTGAGCGAAGGCGTGGAAAGCTGAGCCCCAGGTGATCTGCCAGGGGGCGATGTAGGTGTACACAAAACGCAGCTTGTACAAGAGCTCCCACAGCTGCATGAAACCACATTAAATCAAAAAGAAAAAGCACAGATATGATGAAGAGCATCGAAAACAATAATCCTCCATTAGAAATGAATAGAAAATGTAGGCATATGTCCAAGAAAACAGTGAAATTCATTAAACAATGTAGAAAAAAATAACATTGCTTCACCTGTACTCAGAAGTGATTTATTTTGCTATAAGATTTTCTCAACTATGCAAATAACTAGGTAGTCTAACTTCTACTTAATCATAATTATGTGTTTTATTCTATTTTTGCATGAATCAATACACTTGACCTTAATTGTCTAAGTATCTTGGAAAATCACTACAGTACAATGTATTCCTGCAGCATTATGTATTCCTCTAACCTTGCTGAAGACAATGGACATAAGGAAGAGGTCCAGCAGCAGTGTCTCAGACAGGTGACGGTAGTCGAAGGTGAAGAAAAGGACAGTGAACAGGACTGTCACATACTGGTAGGTGGGACTGCTGTAAGAGGAACGCAGCAGCTTCAGACCTGCCACAGTGATCATCAGAGCACCGACCCTGAGGACAAAAAAAGACATGCGTATATTATTAAAAAAGAAAACCTTACCAGAGACCTTCATTATGGTCTGAAAATAAATCAAACATGTCGGTGTTTCTCAGCCTTGTCCAGACATATTGTACGTAATAACAAATGCTTGAACACTTGGCCATAACAACACTTTTGCATAGTCAGGACATGCCTTATTGTATATACTGTTGTTATGTGATATATGTTAGTACTACAGGCCACTGTACACCAGAGTCAAATTCCTTGTATGCACAGGCGCATTTGGCCAATAAAGTTAATTCTGATTCTGATTAAGTTAGCTGCTTTAAATACTTTTTAAAGCATTGTAACCTCATCATAAAATATTACACATTAGTTATAAACTGGTATAAATACCAGTTAATACACAAACAAGTAGCTGCAAACAACTGAACTATACATTGTTCATGCGGTTGGGATACTGCCGATTTTGACCAATGTTTATCAAGAACTTTGCAGTTCCTTGTTGATGAAGCTATAACAAAATGATTTATTTCAAGTGTGAATGTAATGAAGCCTTCCTTTTAACATTTGGTAGAGAATGCCATTGGGGAAAATGGTCTGCCAGCCCAGATTATGCTGTGTTATACAATTACAGAGAGTACAGCAACAAAAGGGAAATGGGGCAAAAAGATGCAGTGATGTTGGATAAGAGTAAGAAGCCTCACTCTGTGTCAAGTCTCTTTGGACTAGCGAGCTCTCTGGCGCTGCCACTCAGCTCATTAAGGATGACGAGCGGATAGAGGACGTTCTTTTCCACAAACAGCAGCCACACGTGAAGCTTTTCAAACCACATCACATGAGCTGCATCTGGAAAAAACAAATTGAGGCATCGAGAGACACTTCATTAAACCTGGGGCAATCTGAGACTCATTAACATCATTACAAGAAACAGCATAGTAACGAGAAGACACAAACTATACAGAAGCAATTAACAACACAAACAATAAAAAATATGAAAGTAATCACCCACATTATTTTCAATGCTTGCTTTGCTACTCTGTATTTTATTTTTTTATTTATCTATCCTTTATTTACCCAAGAAGGTCCCACTGAGATACATTATCTCTACCAGGGAGCATCACTGAGTGCTATAACACAACAGTGATTCAACCTGGGTAAAATCCTCTGGCTCACATAAAGTGATGCATTTTACATTTCAGGAGGAAGCATCTGAGATTTAGCTGGAACAAAGATAAGAAGAAATGGGTAGAGATAGCTACAGTGGCTGAACAGACAAAGAACAGAGCGCCACCTACAGAAATTCAAACCTCATCAACACAAAATCCAAATTGAAAGACATCACAGCACTGGGCAAACTGAGTGACTGATTGATTGACAGGTGATTTCTGGGAAATACAGTGCAGAAATACCACAGCAATGAGCATGAAAGAAGTCTTGAAAATAAACAGTTTCCACAGACTACTTCTTGAAGCAATCAAGTTATGCTAACTCTAATCCCATATTTGACGCAGTGTACTTACCTCTGACTTCAAACTGGTAATACTCCTTAGTCTTGAGCAGAGGATGAGAGAAGCAGTACCAGGGCAGCTGCTTGCGGACCTGAGGCAGCAGGTAGTGGGTGAGCAGCCCCACCGCCCCCAACAGTGCATACAGGACGTAACTGAGGAAAGGCTGAGGCAAAAACAGAGATAACAGACAAGTTATAAACAATAAGTTTGTATTTTGTTTTGTATTTCCGAAAAAAACATGCTTTAATTTTTCCAAAAAATGTACTTGAAATTTGTCAGGGTTCAAAACTATCGGTGTCCATTCTCATAAATGTTACTACTTGGTAGCCTGATTGAGTTTTAATTTTATGTGTGCAATCATTTTAAAAGCCAATAGTGACATGTCTGTGTAACTTGCCAAAAATGGTGGGTATCACACATCAAGAAGAGATCATTTAAAGGTCAAACTTTTAAAGTATGATGAACTGAGGCAGATGACAATATTGTGCCTGTTATGCTCACTGTACCTGTAGTGCGATGAATACTGTGCTGACATGGATGGCGAAGTAGAGGACAGCGATGACAACACAGACGATGAGGTCAGACTGCAGACGCTCATTCTACAGATTGAAACATTGAGGAAACGTTGGGGATGTGATCAGATACAAAAAAGAAAAGAAGCCTCTCATTAAGATTCCATGTAAAAAATTGTTAAAAAATTACAACCTTGAAAAATATATGCGATTATAACTGGCAGGTTAATGGTACATAAGCAAATAAAGAGGTTTGTGATGAGACCAGTGGCTTTTAAAGGAAAGACTGTATACCTGATCAAGTTACATTACCATCCCAATTAAATTACAATTATCCACTTGTGACTTCAGTTCGCTATGAGACGATGCAACTCACCACTGAGGCCCTCAGCTTCTCTGGCAGAGGGTCCTGTACTTCTGAGAGGGGGTCCTCTGGGTTCTTGTCTTTCAAGTTGGGCAAAATCTTGGACTGTATCAACGAGCTATAAAGCGAGAAGCAAAATCTATTAGCCATTTCAAATGTGATGGATGTTGGTGGGGGTGATTCATCTCAGGAGGAATGCATAAACCCACTCACTGTTAACACTAAGACTACTGTGTAAAGCAATTTAAAGCTATTTGAACTGAGCATTTTTTAAATGCCCATGCATATGAAAGGATAATTAAGTGCATATGTGAGAGTTGGAAAGTCACAGATTATTCTTTAATATGCATTACTCCACAGCAGAAGTTGGTCACGCAGTAACGGCAAATACTTCTGCTGCCAAATTAGGTGCCAGATGGGTGAGGTTTGCTGCAGACAACAAGCAGTGCCAAAAGTATTTGAGACTCACTTTATTTTTTATTTTTCTGACTCAAAGCTTTAACCAGACACTACCTCAACTGATGCGGTAACCCTCATCCATCTGGTTCTGCAATCAGGCTAAAAACAAAGAACAACTTAGCACAAATACTATGTGAGTGAGGTCTGCTTTATGGGGCTGTGAACTTACATGAGGACAGAGGGGTCGCTGCTTTGCCGGCTCAGATGGTAAGACACTGCCACCAGGAGGCCGCAGAACACAGAAAACAACACAGGGATGTGATGGGGCTCCCAGGTCTCCTGAGACACAAGCATGAGAGGGCTTTATTATATTTAATTTTTAAATATCAATTAGAATTACTTTATCCACCAACTACAGTGACTGCAGGGATTTATCTTGCTGCCACTGATGTAAAGTAAACACTTGCAATATGCAGATAAAGCTGTTTTCCCATCCTGGAAAGTGAGTTAAGTGGAAACTAATAAAACTACAGAAGCACATTTGTGCGTTTGCTTATGCAGTTTTAAGAAGATCAAATGTCTGTCTTGCAAAGTTCAAGTGAGGCACAAGTATTTGCGGAATTAGTGGCTTTAGATTACATTTACATCACATTTTTTATAGAAACATTACGTTCTGATTACATTTAAATTACAATTAGGTGATTATGTTGTATCTAGATTAGACGCTGAACAACAAATCGACATAATCAAAATCGCAATCAGGTTTATTACAATATCCAAATTACAGTGGCCATGATTTCTGATAAAGGTAAAATGTGGGACAAAATACCATTATAAATGAAGTATTACAGTGTTACAGAGATACCCTGGCCTATAAATACTATTCTCCAGATGCAAGAAAGCATGTTTGTTTAATACAGACCCTAATAAAAATCATGTCATCATTTTAATAGTTTTTTTCCAGAAAAAATTAAAATTATAACATAAAAATCATCATTCCCATTTAAGTCATGAATCTTATCGATATTGCAATATCTATCATAATAAGCTAAGTATTACTTTTTTTTTTTTTTTTACCATATCGTTCATTCCTAGTCCAGAGCACATTTAGCCAGTTTAGTTGGTTTTGCTCTCACCTTCAGCGCTCCGTAGCAGAGGCCATAGAGCAGGGCGACGGTGATGATGCTGCGCAGGATGCTGTACAGGGCTGACAGGAGGCTTGTGGAGGCTGCAGAGAGCACACAGAGGATGTCAGCAGTGCCTCCACTCAACAAGACAGGCCGAGACACCGGGCTGGGCAGAATGCAAATCAGCACTTTGGCCTCTTACGAAGCCTGTCACATCGTGATGTATAATGTAAGTTTGCGTGAGTGCATATCATCTCATCACACAGAGGTCAAAGCCGAACCCACAGAGAGGTTGCGCGTCTAAGAGTCACTCACCATTTCCTCCAAACACGTGGATGTCCAGCTGCTCAAACAGATACATGACGAACGTGTTGACTTGTGGCAGCAGTCCCACAAAGAAGACGATGGGAAAGCAGAGGGTAAAGACTGCAGGGACAGAAGGAGTTCACAGTGTTGTCAATATAAGGATCCTGACACTTTATGTTATGAAAGGGGTTAGGTTTGATTTAAGCATCAGGATTCATGTACATTTTCCATCTAAAAAATTCTATATTTTCCCAGACATTTTAGACAATGCAGGTGATAATGATTTGGTGCTTGCTGCTTTGCATTTTGGACTGCAGGCTAAAAATATTATGGATACAAAAGGCCTCGTTCACATTAGTATGTTGGGGCTCAACAACCGAAGTTATTACCTAGAGTCACTCATGTTCTGCGTCTGTACACACACATATTTAGAGGATTAGAATGCTTTTATGCATAAATGATATTGTGTGATTTTCAGCTGTATCACTGTACATCAACTATCAGCTGTCAAGTCCGCTGCCCATCTGCAGACACACAGCCGGGCTCATCTGCACAGTAACTAAAGTCAGCTTCAGTTGTTGCTAAATGTTTCCAGCAGGACTCAGTACTACTATTTGTCACTCTCTTTAAGAATTATACTGAGTGTGAACTTGACAAGATTAAGCACTAAAATGAGAGCAATAAATGTATTTAGCTTGTATTTAGGGGACATAGTGGTATAAAATGGCAAGTCTCATGGGCTACATTTTATTGTTTATTTCTATCTGATGAGCTCCTTTTTGGCTGAAACATTGTGTTTTTAATATTCTGTGATTAAATAAACATTATTTTTAGGGACAGGGTGCGGCACACATCCATTTTGCACTTGTAGAATATTTTGGCAGTTGCACCTCGGCTGCTGTTATTGGAGTCCAATTTGTCTTCTTTATTACAAGTCTCAGGGAAAAGAACTCCAAAGTGTGATCACAAAATCAGGATTTAGAAATTTTGTAACTGACAGCCCAAAATGTTGGAATCTATGCCTACATATAACCCACAATGTAGTATAGCTCCCTGCATTATGTGTCCTTACCTATGACAAGGTCCCTGGCAGAGGCAAGTACCAGGGAGCTGGTGAGTGCGACTCCATACAGGGTGAAGCGGGATGAAGTGGTCCTCTGGCTGCCGTAGTGGAGCAGCCAAATGAGGCCACAGCACAGGCAAAAGTAGACAGGCCGGCTGTACGCGATGATACGATTATGGCCCTGAAGGGACAGGGGTATGATGACATAAATGGTTCATTAAAGAGACAGAGTTTAAGTACTGTAGTCCACTATAGCTAAGTGGTACACATACACGCATGGTTCAGTGGCACACATACACGCAGGGTGGCATGTATATCCACCCTGTATATATAAATAAAGCAAAGGGCTCCCAGGAGAAAAATAATCGAAAAATGAGGGAATGGGAACCACTTCTGATGAAGAAAACAGTTTCTACAAGCCTTAAGTGTGTGCATATCGTAAAGCATTTCCTGTTCTGTGACCTTTGTGCACATTTCCATGCAACTGCTGGCTTGAAAAATATTTGACTTTTTGGAATAAAAGTGTTTCCCCCTTGTCTTATTTTTAGAGCATGACTCAAAACTCTGCCAGAATTAGGGATTTCATTCCCACTGGGCCCACCACTGCTAAAAATGCATGCTCTCATGGTACTGTATGACGCTGTGGATAAAAGCGTATACCAATTGACATGTTACATAATTTTACAATTCAATCAAATGACCATTCTAGGAATGCATTAGCATTCGTATAGAAAGACTTAATTTGAGAGTATCAGTGTCATATGGGCTTCGAGGTCACAGGTAAAAACAGAAATAGCATCAAGTGTAAGGTTACACAAGAGAGGGAGGATATGTGCCTGCTGTTTGCAGGTTTCAGCTCAAGGGGCTACGTGTAGCCCTGCTTTTTTACCCAAGGGAGCACTGACAGCTTATGCATCAACAATCAGATTAAATAGATCATGTTTTCCCAAAAAGTGTCAAGAGTGTCACAAAAAGGGAGAGAAAAAGTCCTCGATGTGAGATGAGGTGGCGGGAAAGGCACAAGAAGGTGAGTAAGAGACAGAGAGAGAAAGAAAGATAGAAAGAGAGGGAAAGAGAGAGAGAGGGAGGGGAAGAAGGAGAGAAAGAGAGAGAGAGAGAGAGAGACACCCCGCAAGAGAACGAGCTGTGGTCGAATCTCTGGCCAGCTATTTAAAGCCTGTGCCTGCAGCTGAGTAGGAGCTGCATTAATAAAAGACACCGTTTCAGATCAGGCCATCGACGCAGGGGAGGGAGGAACACACAGACTCCGAGGGGAAAAGCAACACCATTTTCAAGAGCCACAACAGAAAACGAGAGGAAAAACACAGAATTACAACTAGAACTCAGCTGATAGAGGAAAAAAATCCATTCTATTTTTTTTTCTCAAACGTCATCATTTTAGTCATAGGGGAATTTGCATTCTACTGTCTTGTACGGCTTTAACTTCTGCACTCCTTACTATTAGCTGTTGTTTGCAGTGTTGGCTATCTAGGAATTAATGAATCCAATTTGTAATTTTGCAATCACTGTCATCACTCACGATAAGAGCATCAACTCCATGGCAAAAATGTACAAAACATCTGGATATTGTATTAAAGTTTTATGATGACATAATGACAATTGCCACCCAAGTCTCACAAAATTAAAGACAGAGAGATTTAAAAAGAGATAAATACTTACATGTCGAGGGGAAGAGGAGTCTGGTTGAACACTCTGACAAAAAATAAGACAGAGTACAGGTGTGTTCATGAACAATATATGAGATAATCTTCTACTAAATATCTTGAATTACTTTAATAAAAGATCTATTCATTCTTTGTTACAAACAGTTTAGAAGAGGTAAAAATTTGTATTGTTTTTGCACCCTAAGCATAAAGAATCCATTTAAACTGAACTTTGAACACAGTTCTCGTGTGTCCCAATACCTCAGTAAAAAATCTGATCAAGTTCATATAATAATGACCATGTCCATTTCAGTCTTGAAGTTAAACTAATAAACTGTGCGCTGTTAACTCAGTTATTCACCTTAAGTAAGGAGTACTGGCAACTGGCAATGACGAGGCAGAACTGAAAGACCCAGATATCAGTGAAGAAGCCGTGGACAAGCAGCACTGAACCCAGAAAGGCCACCAGGATGGCCAGCACTATTGCCAGCACATTCTCCAAAACCTCACGGTTCCTGTCACACAATGGGAAAGTAAGTCAACAAGATACTAACAAACGCTCTTCAAGACTTTTTGAGCCAAAAATGTAATTCCCCTAATACAAAATATCCAAAAATCATTACTCAGTATAACTAAAATATGTAAAATATGTATGTCATTATATGTCATTCTGGCATAAAACTCTTCAGTCAGATATGAGTCATGTTATTTGCTGATGGTCATTTGTCCAATACTGAAGAAGATAACTGGACAACATTAATCTCTGTCTCATAAAAACTTCATTTCCACATTCTTCATGGCTGACATTGTATCACATGAGCAGAAAACCCCCTCTAAAAAAAGAAAAAAGTCTGTTTCTGTCAAATTCCTCAAAGTTGACTTTTGTGGGACACAATGTTTCAGCCGGACACAAATTCACATACAGGAAGACATTATAACGCTATGAGAAATTTCTGCTGAATGTCCCATTATTGTCTCTAAAGCTCAGACAGAGGTGGGTACAAAAGCCTTCATTATCCCTGCTGCCTCTGCCCTGAACAGCCTGCAGAGAAATCTGAAGCTTAAGGAACTGATTTATCTTAGTGAGTTTAAAGCGGTCGTTCTGTTTGTCTGTCTATAACTGATTATGCCACCATCTTGGCCTGTCCTCGATGTCAACAGAACAACCTACACTAGATGAATAAAAAGGTTGATGCTCCACTAGACAAGTGAAAGTGAAGTGATGAAAAAAAAAACACCTGTCTCGTCAGTTTAATTAAAAATTGTGGCTGCAACAGAGCAAAGCAGCCCATCCCCACTAACTGAGACCCTGTAGATTCACCCTGTATGCCAATTTCATTTAAGATCACGGTAAATATGAGCTGCCAACAAGAAAAGCTTTCTCCTAATGATATAACAAGTAAGACATTTTAAATTGTTTTGTTGTTCCACTAACTCCCATATGGTATCATAAACTGCAGAAGTTGTCAACACAGATGGTAAGCACTGCAGTTCTTTTAAGACTGATCTGAAAGAAAGGCTTTGGTGCAACTTAGATGTTTTGGAGTACCATCCAATAAAAATCAGAAATTGGGTTTTTGTCATCATTTGGAATGTTCCATATGGGTTTGGTGACATTGCAAAACTAAGTTTCATAATTATGGCACCGACAGCTAATTACATCAAAGTTGCACTGTGTAAAGCCAGCCTAACATCTGACCTTATGATCACCATCCCATAGGCAAGTTAAACACAACCACTTCTACCAATCAGATGTCATCTCATTCTTCTGCTTCTTTCAATATGACATGAATGCAGCATGACTGATGTCCCACTGCCACTTGAGGCCGTCAAAGTGCAAAGTTGCCTGGTGGAGCTTTAAAAAACTAAATTAACCC
>OMKZ01018864.1:3958-26458 GCA_900302535.1 Neoniphon sammara
CATTGGGTGTGTGGGTGAGAGAGAGAGAGAGAGAGAGAGAGAGAGAGAGAGAGAGAGAGAGAGAGAGAATAAAAGACAGCCCAGTAGTTTAAAATAAACATTTTTACTTATATATAGGTTGTTTCTGCAATATATTTTTAATCAAAGAAAGTGATCACATATGACTCTTTCACTGGCACTAGTTTTTACAAAATCAAATATTTTTTCCTGTACTTTTGCAATTTTTGCCAGTAGAGCATTTTCACAGCAGCCATTTTGACATGAAATAGTAGGTAAACACAGGTGTTACTAATCACATTAATTGAGGTCCTGTACCTAAATTGAACAGAACCTTAATTAATTAACACAGATGTAGTAACACCTGTGTTTACCTACTATCTCCTGTCAAAATGGCTGCTGCGAAAAAGGCCTATTCCCACAATTTCACTGCAACAAAAGCACATAAAACAATAAAATATAAAAACAATTACAAAAAACTGAATCCCATAGGGACTGACTAGAGGCTACTGTACACTTGTACTGTAAGCACATTTGGCCATCAAAGTTGATTCTGATTCACGCATGCACAGGCTTAGATATTTCGCCTGCACCCCATCCATCCTATCCTCCTTCTCTTGCCTTCTCTCTGCGATCATTCATTTTGATTCGTGTGATGTGTGTGTTTCTGCTTCTCTTCTTTGGCCTCTTCCAAAGCCCTGCAGCCCCAACCATCAGTATTCATGGCAAAAGTGACATTAATTATTTGGGTCTGAAGCCTTGCCCTCGGTGCAGGTTGGAAAGACACCAGCGCCTGCACCAGGAGCCTCGTCTTATGTAATCTATGCTGACAGCTGCAAGCCAATTGGGCAAGAGGCTCCCTTACCTTTAACTCTTACCCCAGGTGAGCTGTATCATCAGAATGAATGGACTTCAGTCATCAGCCTGGCCTGCACGCCCGCTCCTCTGTCACATGTCGGCAGAGTTATAACACACAGCAAGCTCAGCCAGATTCCACACAGAAGACTGAGCACCAATAGTCATGCAATTTCAGCGGTTCAAAGAGGAATGTGGTACAGGCAGGTGGGAACGGTTGCATTGGTTTGAACTTTAGTGACACTTTTGTTGACAATGGCCTCCTCCTTGTTCCAATCTGTTTCAAAATTCCAGGCCATAATGCTGATCATCTGTCTGATTATCTAACTTTGGTCACATTAGAGAGAAGTTTTCTCCCTGTCAGCTTCAGGGCCTGTTCATTATCGATTTAAGTGATCTAAGGAAGTGAATTGCCGTCACACGCACAGTAAGTTAACAGTAAATAAATAAAATAAAAGTGCTGAAATGAAATTATTTGCCAGTGGAGTATTTTGACAGGCATATAAATATAGAGCCGCAGGTATTTTCTCCATATCTAAATTAGGTTCGGCAGAGCAGTGCATCCACATCACAGTGTGAGATGTTATGACAGAGAACAGAGACAAACAAAGCTCAATAATAAGGGCTGGAATGTTGACTTGCATGACTTGTGCGTGTTGTGATGATTACTTTCAGTATCTTCCCCAGTGCTAATTATCAAAATTCAAGTCCGGGTTGTTTATCTACTACCTTGGAGAATGTTATGCTAAATGGACTGCTTTCCTCTAAGGCACAGACTACCACATGAATTGTGACATTATTTCATGTCATCACAATTTTGTAAAACAACATCACTCTCCATAACTTCACTATATTAATGTTGTTGTTTTTTTTGTTTCCAAAAGCACCTGCAAACTGCTCGATCATTTTTTAACAAATTACAATGTGGAATTTTTTTTTTGTAACTGTATGACAACAGCTCTATTACATAAAATTCATTACTCCCTAACTTTGAAAGGTGCTGTTGTTTTACTGTATTGCCAAATAGCAGAAGTTACCTGTTGCAGTGAAAACCTCCCTATGTAGGTTATGTTCTGCAGGACAGTGTGTTCGTTTCTCAGTGTGAGAGACTGGGTTTTGATAGAGGAGAGACACACAGCAGAATAAGATAGGCAGGCGGGAAGAACATGATTTCTTATCACTGGGCAGAGTGTTCCGGACAGGCATTTAGGAGTATTGCTTTGAATGGATAAGAGAAGTTTTAATCCTGTTGAGCCTAAATGAGCTAAATTGAACTGTACTGGCCTGGTTAACTTTCACTCCATTTTCTAGGTCTGTGAGACCACCAGGGATGGAAAGAGTACTAAAATATCCGACTCAAGTAGCAGTGTTACTCTGCTGAAATATTACATGAGTAAAAGTAAAACTACTGGTGTAAAAATCTACTAAAGGAACAATTAAAATAGCTCATTTAAAATATACTGAGTTACTTTAAGAAACTGTTAAATAGTAATAGTACAGTTTCATGCGATGTAAATAGGAAGAAGACAGAGTTCAATGTGGTTATATGTTTTATCGGTTATGTTTAAATTCATGCTATTTCTCAGTCTGTGATTTACAAAATGAACTGAAATGCCCATTATTCTATTAATACACTGATGGTTTTGTTTTTACTGGCTATAAGTCTAGCTAGCAAGATTAGCAAGGTAGCTAGACAACAACCATGCTAACACAAGCCAATATTACTGTAGCTAGATGGATGGTAACTTGACTATGATTACGGATAAACTTGAGCTTTTACTACTTTTAGTTAGCATTTTCTCCACCTGCCTATTGTGGCAGATATAGTTGTCATTTATGAAAACCATATGAAGAAGCTACAATTTGTACTCAGTAATGGCAGTTTAAAATTGTATGAAGTGCAATACTTAATCAAAATAAACTTGAGTTAAAGTAAACCTCCAAAAACTAGAGATACACAAAAAGCTACTCAATTACACAAAGTAGAGTAAAGACAATTTGTTCCAGGCCATGATGTGTGCCAGATCAGAATGGTACAGGTTAGCTCTGATGTGTCAAAATGTCTTTGTCTCTCTGTTGGTCAGATCAAGGATATTCATTACAGAAGTCAGATGATAAGAACTGTCTAGTTGTCAGAGGTTTGACTTTTACTTTAATCATGCTCATGACACAAAAAGAAAGCAAGGTCAAAACCCTCACTTGTGTTTCTTCTGAAGTAAAGTCTTTGACTAACTTTGTGCAATCCTGGGCAGGTTACATTGTCATTACAGGTATCCTGAACTCAAGGAGTAAACAGAAAGTTTAAATACTCGGAAATATCAAACAAGTGCTTCTCAAATATGTATCTCCTTGATTTTTTTCTCTAGTCAATCAACACATCACTGACATTTCCTCACACTGTGTCCTACAGTGGACATAAATTGCTTTTTTTGCAGTGTCTTTCAACAGAAGCCAGTTTGAACAATTCATGTCTTTCACCATGTTAATACCACCTTTCACAGAAAAGCTGTCAGAGTTAATTTAATTCTGAAAGCGTAAACTTAAACATCATGCCAGTATTTATGCAAGTCTACAACGTCAGAGTTAAGGCTTTTGATAATTTTCACTCAGACCTGCATCAGTTCAGTGGGTGAAACATAAATATGCTGTGTTGAAATATCAATTTTCCCATGTGCAGGCTCGAGAGGGGGATGGGCTGACAGTGTCATATTCACATGTCAAGTGGTTTGAGGGTTCGTGCTCTTAAGGCCTGAGGGTAGCAGCGTGCTGTACCGAAAGACGGGAAGATCTTTCAACCTAAAGGACTTGGTTCAAGCCTGTGGGACAGTGAGTATTCACTGAAGTGTTCTTGAGGAAGACACTGAGTCCCTACCAGCTCCAGGGCTGCTGCTTTGTGGCTGACCCTGACCTCTGACCTCCCTGTGGAGGGGGGCAAGAGGAAAGACAATTTCTATAGGGATCAATAGAACATCACCAAAAATAAATGAGAATGGGATGCGTCTTTATGGAAATGAGGTCTCTGGAGAAATTCCTTTCGGATTGGCTCCTGTGGGTCGGGACTCTAAATGGGTTGTGGGCCTATTACTGACAGATCCCCACATGGTAATATGTTTTAATGAGCACGGGTCCCAGGGCAAGAGTCCAAATTTCAGATTTGGTCTGAAAAAAGTTTTGAGGGGCATCAAGCAATCTGTGAATCTGTGATGAATAATACTGGAATTTGGAACAACATCAGTAGGTCTCGGGCAAAGCTTACAGTGTCCTGGTATTGACGCAAAACAATAAAGTCACATTTTCACGTGTGAGCTTGCAGCAGAGAACACTCAGAAACACCTCGGGAAGAGGTAATACATTATGATGCAAAACGCTGTAATAGTAATACTGCTTTGTCTGGCTGTTGAAATAGTTGGGGATGGGAGATGGGGGGGTTTTGAAATTCCTGTGGGTGGGGAGTTTTTAATGTATAAGTAAATGGGTTGAAAGCCTGACATCTTAGCACCTGACAATGTCATGGCTGAGTCACTGGTCTTAAGCAACAGTCCCATCAAACACCCACAGATCCTTGCTATGGGGAAGTAAAATTAGTACACCCTTAAGAATTTGAAGTATGCTTTAAAATGAAACATTTTGCTGTTGCATTGTGATATTGTGAGCTGCAGCTTGTGTCCCCTTTCCTGGCACTATTTTACTGTTTTGCCTGTATGTAGTTTTTTTCTCCCATTCTCAATGTGGGAGGTCGATGTTGGCCACCTACAGTGGACGAGAGGGCTAAACGGTGTCATCAAGCGCCGGTTCACCCAAGTGAAGCTTTGACAGGCTCCTCCAGATACTGTCACACTGTCACATTCGCAAGACAGCGGAGCATCCAGCGTGGTCACACCGCACCAGCCGGGCCACACACAGACAAACATGCAAACTGTGCAGAGGACACAGAGGTGAGGCTAGATTTGCACGAACTCGCACACAACCCGGACACACACACATACACAAGCACATGGACACACACACACATCCATATTCACACACTCTCCTCCCCTCCCACATAGATACAGTAGCTCATCCAGGCTGAAGGGCCCAGCAGGAATGGAATGTGACCCATTGTTACCGCAGCCATTTCGTAACAATAGAGGATCAGAGGCAGTTGCCACCACAATGCCTTCATACTGATCAGTGCATAAGCCTCAGTGCCACTGGCTGCTGCGGCACCCCGCTGAGCTCATTTAACTACTTGGGAATCGGGTCACTTGTGTAACTCATCAATTAATGATGCTTTTCCAACAATTACGTTAATGGCAATCACATAATGACGGTACTGCCGCAACACTGTAGGGAGTGGAATATTTGGATATGTGGTGACAGCTTTGAGCGGATATACCACAGAGCTAAATCAAACAATGTCATGTACTGTATATAACTTTATGAAAAGACACGCACGTTTTTACATGAAGTGGAAGGTAACTACAGTAATTAGTACATTTACTCAAGGGAATTTTGAGGTACTGCCACTTTACCTGAGTATTTCTATTTCACTCCACAACATTTCAGAGGGAAATATTGCACTTTTTACTGTCAGCTGTACAGTTTGCAGACTAAGAATTTATATGCAAAACGTGATAAGCTCATAAAATATGATACATTGTTAGAGTTGAAACTAGCCAACAGTGTATTGGATAATGAAATATTGAAATACTTCTTACAGGTTAATGCATCAGTAATTTAACACTATGAAAAGGACACTACAACTTGTACTATTTATAACCACGTGCATTTTAATACATACTTATATTCTTTTACTTAAGTCAAACTTTGAACACAGGATGTTTACTTTGAATGGAGTATTTTCCCATCATTGCTAGTTTTACATTAGTAAAGGATTTGAAGAGATTTTCCACCCATGCACTGTTATAACACAACTGATTAGCCAGTCAAGGCATTATTTTTTTCAAATCTGTCATTTTGGGGCTCCAGGAAGTGTACAGAAACTCTCTGTGACATGAGACCAATTGAGATGCTACCTTAAAGGGAAATCAAGGGAAAGGAAATTCCACTCTAAAACACATTAACACTGTTTAAACACAGATACTGGCAACATACCTTGTGTTTCTGAAGCAGTTTTTTGTTTTAGAGTGTAATTCCCCATGGGTAACATGGACAACACCTACAGCACAGCTATAATGGAATTTAATGAGAGGAGCATTTGTTCTCTTTCTCCTATGCTGTATTTGTCCCCATATGGCTGTCCAATTGTACTGAAAAATGCAAAATGTAGAGTCTAGTAAAAAGCCCTGCTATTGTCTTTAAGGCACTGATCTTGAAATCTAATCTTTATCAGATTGGTGCAAATTTCTTTCTTATCAAACTCCACTGTAGATGTCTCCCATTGACATCACTGGGTGTAGATGTGGGTGGTTACCCAGGAAATAACTAAAATGAAACACTGAACAACATAATGGTACCAGAAACACAAGCTATATCACTAAGTGTTTTAGGTTTGCTTTTTGTTTTTTCTTTAATGTCATGTTTTATGTGTCCTCCAGCAATTTGGAAGACAGCTCCTTGGGTGGAATAGAAATCCCACAATGCCCAGCAATGACAACTAAGCATGAGAAAAAGAACAAAATTTTCCCAACATTTGTTCACAGTGAATTCATTTCAGTCCAGTCTGTTGTTTCTGGAAAACTGCTGATATTATTTTTACCAATCAGATAGAGCATCCTGGGCTACCTAGCTAGCTAGCTAGCTGCAAGGTCGCTAATGTTATTTTACATTAATAGGCTTGATTACCATGGAAACCAGCGCTGTATGGAATTCTATGCTTGTTGTATGATGTTTCCTTGTTAGATTGGCTGAATTCACTTAACCTTTTGGAACAAATATATTCATAATAGACCTTTTTCAGAGCAGCTATTCTGATATGAAATAGTAGGATAAACACAGGTGTTACTAATGACACTGATTAAGGTTCCATTCCATTTAAGTGTAGCAGAGTCTTTCCAGTGAGCCAGCATGAACAATAGCAGGACCCTGTTGGACTTAAATGGAGCAGAACCTTCATTAATGTCACGAGTAACACCTGTGTTTACCTGCTATTTCATGTCAAAGTGGCTGCTGTGAAAAAGGTCTATAAGGAACGTTCCTAACCAGGTTGATAAGAAGCTTCCTTGCTAATTGGACACAGACACCGTGTAGCTATCTACAATATTGGATTAAGGCCATTGTGAAGTGAACCGTTTCCAAAACCTCAAATGAAGCAAAGTATTTGAGTACATAGTGATTCAGTAAATAACACTATTAATACATTTGTGAGGATGATGAGACATAAAAGCCATGAGAAAAAGGGAGTTTTGGTGCTATATGCGTCACATCAGGAACAGCTGTGGCGTCACAGGGGAACAACGTGGAACAGCTGACTGGACGTCAACAGTGGCAGCCTGGCCAGCAGCTCAGTGACTGCCCAGAGGGACGAGTATGAGGAAGTGACTCTACACTAGCGGGAAGGGGAAGGGAACTGGAAAGCAGTTGCCAAGGGGGATTTCTTTCAGCCTACTTTCCATTTGTCCAACAATGAAGTGTGTTTGCTGCTATGAGGAAGTGAGCATCAAATAGAAACAAGCAGGTGTGACATTGCTGTTCAGATGACCAGCGGTATCCGGGTATCTCTATGGCAAATGTTGGCATTCTCAACGGCTGACCTTGATTATTTCACATCAACAGGGGCTTACTGAAGGGAAGAAAAGCTGAGTCATTATTGTTTTGTTTTTTTGAACTCGGTTAATCTCAAAAACAGGCTGACAGCATCATTAGCATTGATCTCACCTGTGGGATGCAATAAGAAATAGTGCAGACAAATCACACAAGTTGGTGTTGTAAGCACATAAACCTCATTGTCGAAAATGATCACATCATCCCGCTTTGCCTGGAGGAGCACGGGTATCAATGAAAGTTTATTATGTGGTGAGGAAGAGGGTAAACAGCTATGCTTTGATCCTCCCCAAATAGATGGCTGAGATTAAAATTAAAGGAAAATCACTCTATTCAAGCGTAACGTTATTGCATCACTTTTAGACCTGCCACACAAGACAACTTAATGCTTTGAAAATGTCTTTCAGTTGCAGACACTTCATTGTGTCAGGGGCATTGGTTTCAAAACCAGGAAGCCGAAACACCTGCAGAATGAGAATAGGCTTCTTGAGAAACATGGGAATGAGAGTTTCCTCATAATATCCCCTAGAGTGAAGAGACACCATGAGAACAGAAACAGAGAAAGGAAAGCTGGTTTACAAAGAGACAGAGCAGGAATGGAGAAGTGACCCAACACAGTGGGTTTACATTCATAATTTTTAACTTTTCTCTACGTCAGCAACTAAAACTCCATGTAAGTGGTGGATAAAATGTGGTTCTGTGATGGCCCTTTTTTTTGTTAACAGTTGAGGGACAATAAAACAAGAAGGAGGATCTGACTCATATACAGCCAGCAGTTTGAAAACTGCACACACATACACACCTCTTTCTGTTTATGAGTCATATAACACTAGTGTGAAAGTAAAGGACCCGTAAACAATGGCTGCACACCATTCAACGGCCACGTGAAGAGTGGGCCAAACAAAAGGCATGGGCTGAATGAGCAGTGTGAATAACTTACCTGGGGTGTGTTCTCTGTGTGTGTGTGTGTGTGTGCGTGTGCTTGTGTGCTTGTGTGGGATGGGTGGGGTGTGAGAAGAAAATGTGTAGAAGGAGAGAGAAGGGCGTGACAAAAATTTTGGCATCTTGGATATACACTCCGGCTTTTAATGTTTTGATAGTACAAATACTTGGATGAAAACTTAATTGCAGTTCACACAGCACAGCGTGAAACAAAAAAAAATTCCATAACGCTCCACCTGGAAATCCACCTTCTTGTCAAAGCATTGGTTCCTGTAGGAAGCCGTATCAAACACTGTTATGATCTGCAAGTGTTAAGTATAGATTTCCTCTGTGTTGTTTCTGTATTGTTCTGTGTTGTACCAATTACAGGGATGTGTTCATAAGGTCCTGAAGGCAAAGACATACCGGTTGAAAATAGTAATTTTTATTGCTTTCACATCCTCTGTAACATAATCTAAGGATCCACCCTGCATTGGAAATGTAAACACACCATTTATGGCTTCTGTGGAGATCTAAGCCTTGTACTTAGCAGGCATTGTATCCACAGCTCAGGCAATCAATGAAGAAAAACAGTGAAACAGTGAACCAAATCCAGTTGAATCCAATGAAATAAGCATGCACAAAGCTAGCAGGCATCTGGGAGCTCTTGCTCTTGTCTAGCTCAGAGGTTAGAGCATGACACTGCCACTGCCAGCGATAGGGGGTTGTTTTGGGGCCGCCCATGCAAAAAATGTGTGCAGCGTTGATAATGGAAGACTCTCTGGATCGAGCTGCCTACTCCATAGCATGTCATAAATCCCGGTGTTGGTGGAGGGATTGTGTCACCACAGGTGTTGCTCTGCTCTGGTCTGGATCGGGTCTTTTAATGAATGCAGTTGGTGCACAGCAAATCATTGAATTTGCAATGTGACACAGCATATCCATGTGTTTTCAGGTTGTTGCCTAAGTTCTAGCTTCAAATCCCTGGGTAAGCTCTGCTCGTTAGCTGTCAGCTAATATTGCGAAACCTGCTAAATCAGCCCAGTAATGTTAGGGAAAGGTTATCAGTAAAATTCCATATTAACTGTCAGCAGTAGTATTCAGGGTGTGACTCCAGACCAATGGCAGGGCAGATAGCTGGCAGAACACAGAGTGAGCTACAGATCTGGCATGCTATCATTGCCACAGGCTGAGCATGTGGAATGCTATCACATTTAATTGGACTGTTTTGCAGAAATGTGTGCATGCGCACGCATGTGTGTGAGTGTGTTTTGTTATATCACTAAGTCACAGAAATAACAGTATAGTTTTCTGTAACATCTGTGGTTTCAGAAGCTGCCTGCAGGTTGATAGGTGTAGCTGTAAAGTGCAGCATGTGGACAGGGTGTGTAGATGGGCAAAGATCTGGAGCTAGAGACTGTGCTTTGGTTCAAAGCAATGTTGCATGTCATACCATCATACTGTGGTATGCTAAAACAAGGTGTTCTTTTCCATTCACAGTGGAGAATTGGGTCAAGCATTTAATAATGGTCCTCCCATATGAAAACAAAGGCGTTGTTAGACTATTCACCTGAACATGGCTAATATTTTATTAGCTGTACATAAAATAACATAACATAAACAAGAAATACTCTTGGTAATTTCTAATGGTATGATTGCCCATTATCTGCCCTGCCAGTACAGAAGTCTAATATATGAAGATATATGCCCCTATGTAGAAATGTTATGTCTATAGTTATACATGAACCAAACATATATACCTCTGATGTGTGACCCATATATGTGTAACTTATATGTGTGCATATATGAAAATGTGCCAAATTTTAATATGTTTCATAAATGGGTATTTAATATAGACATTTATGCCATATATGGAAATCCCCTATATGTACTGTACATATATTATATTTCTGTGTGAGACTGAATCCAACTATGACAAAAGCTTAACCTTGGGTTAAATGCTGTGTAATTACACAAACATCAGTTACTGCACTTATTGAATCTTGTTTTGTCAAAAATGTAACTGTAACTAATAAGATGGATGTGGAGAGAGCTGAACAAACCACAACATTTCTTGCCAAAATAATGTTTCCATGATGCCAAGCAATTTCGTCATTGCTTCATCATCGCGTGTCCTTTATGTGTACACAGCCAGTGTAAAATGTTTCTATAGAGATGAAACAACGCTATTCCGCACAGGTCCTGGAGGAGTTTGTTTACACCCAACCCATGGCCTGCCTCTCTCTCTCTCTCTCTCTCTCTCTCTTTCTCTCTCTCTCACTCTCAACGGTCCAGTGGCTACCTCCTGCTTGGTTTTTCCGTGGAAGCCCCAGCCCATCTTTATCTCACCCTCCCACTTCCAGAGAAGCCTGGCTGCCCACCCCTCCCAGCACCCAGAGACGTGTGCATGCATATCAGTTTGCACATGTACAGTATGTGTGCCTATGTGTGTGCGAGTGCATGTTTGTATGTTTACCTACATATGTGCATGCCTATGTGAGTCTATCTGTGCCTTACATGTATGTATGTGTGTACGTGTTTGAATGTGTTCCTATTTGTATTTGAGTGCCTGCGTGTGTGTGTGTCTGTATTTGTGTATGTACATAGGGAAAGAGCGAGGGCAGGGAGACTGATAACACACATCTTGCCTGTTTGTTGACAATATCCCAGCTGCAGCTCAGCTTGTATTTTGTACATGCGTCATTTCCCTGGAAAAGCCTGACGGCCCCTATGATGCCTCCATGTTCATGCCGCTAGCGTGTTTGCTAAACTGGAAGTGATGAGCCCCCTCTCTGAGCCCTTGTGTCAATTTTTTTGATGAAGCGGTTGCACTGGCTACATCTATAATGCATAAGAGAGACAAAATCCATTTTGATCCGGAATATTAACGGTGGGAAAGGCTTTTCCCCCTGTTTTAGAAAAGAATGTTCCTTCATAACATTTGAATTACAAGTCCCTTTCCTCATAAGATAAACATGTGCATACATGAAGGGAGGGGAAGGGACAGGACTCATTGCCAAGAGCTTCTCACTTGTATGTAAGACTGAGAGCTTTGGAATTGAAAGAGAAAAAAACATAAAATTCACCATTCAATATTTTTAAATTAACAGGGCTCCACTCTGTAAAGCTGTCGCTATTCTGACAGAAATGGACTTATTTATTTTTTGAGTTTTGTACGGTAAACCCAACCCAAAACATAGTTTAATCACGTTTGTTTGCATAATAGAGTTGACACAATTTTTGTGGCAGGCATAAATCTTTATGAAATATATTTATGCAGGTTATAGATAATAGGAAGCAGTATCAAACTGACTTAAGCTGTTTGAGGATGGGGTTTTGAAGTAAAAAAGAATGTATAATAACATTTTTCTAACTGAAGGTTTTAGTTGAATGACATTCATATTTATCACCAAATCACCATATATGTCATTATGCAATTACAGCAGGGAATGTTGTTCTCAATGGGTTTTTGAACACACCTCAGTAGGAACTCCATTCCTGACCTGTCCCTGAATGCACTCCCTGTAAGTGAGGTAACATAGCAGCTCCGCCCACAAACCAATCTTTCAATCTATAAATCACTCTAGTGTGCAAAAGGGGGGCAGATTGACAGCCAGCTTGCAACATTGACTCCTTGGCTCCAGTTGGGTGCAGACTGGTACGAGTCGGCTGAATTTAGTTCAGCTGAGGTAACGGGTTGGGGTCATAGCCCCTTAATAAGGTAGATATTGGTTAAGTAGGGTGCTCTGTAGCACATGATATAAACTCTTTTTTTCCCCTGTTGCCTGTTCATTATGTTTGTCTTCCATCGGTTCCTGCAGCTGCTGTTGTAAATTTTGTTAGGTGCTTAACCTGTTTGTAGTGTTTGTCTCTTGCTGCTGGGCTGTGGCTTCCCAGCTATGGACGTGTAGGTGGGGCTTAATTATAAACCTCATTCTGAGCTTTATTGTAGGTTTCCGTGTCATTGCAAGGTATTATCTGGTATAGCCTTCTCTACATTGTATTTCTGCTTGATGGTTATTGTGTTTTCTAAGTATCACATAGGGGAGCTGAGTGCTGCATGGTGGGGTTAGCCACTTTGGTGAGGTCCATTCACTGCATACTGTGGCAAGGAGCACTGGGTACCTCTATGAAATTGATTGTGACTCTGTGTGGTGAATATTTGGTTAGGGTTAAGGCTAACCATAACCCTCTTTTTTTAACCCCTCTTTTTGGCAGCCTCTAGCACCATAGTGTTTTTAATTAGTTTTTGGTAATTGTATTATGAGACATGAAGCATATTTTTTCACTTATTCATACTCCCATCTTAATTTGCTTTAGTCTTGGTTTAACCACCATTTTTCCTCAGCTCCTTCCTGGCTCCTGTCTCTCTTGGTGAACGAACTTGTGTGTACTTCTTCGAATACAGTAGTGTGCACTAACTTGGACTTCTTTCTTTGAGTGAAATTCCTAGTGTGATAATAATAGTTTGCCCCTTACTACTCTGTCACACAAGTACAAGTGCTGTTACAGTGGAATGGTAGACATCTCATTTTGGATTCAAACTATTCAGATCTAAGCTTGTGCTCGCGGTGAAGAAGTTTTTCCAGTCACAAGGTAAACTTCAGCTGGACAAGCACATAAATCAGCCCTGTGCACTGCTGAGCTCATATGGGAATGCCGTGGTGTTGTATGGGGAGGACCCTGAGGAGAATTAAGTCAGCCCCACAGCTAACAACCCTCCCAACCCTTCAGCCCTATCAGAGCGCTAAACAATGATGTCAGCGCATTCCTCAGGCTTCACAGACATTCTCCAGGCAGCACCAGCAAGGCCGAGAGCACCTCTCACAACATTAAAGCCAAAATCCACCCTAAAAACCAAATTCAGATGTTTGAAAGCTGTGATCTCACCACCTTGTGGTCTTAAAACCTGATGAAAGCCTTGTGCTGCGATGCTGACGGTGAATGAAAGTTGCCTGTGACCATCTTTTTCCTTTTGGAAAGCTGCAATCTTGGACAATTGAGTCATTCAGATCAACATGAATGCAAAGCTAGAAAGCACAGAAACAAGACTCTGATCAGATATGCTGTCAACACTGCAAAAATGATACGTGATAGTGTAATAATGAGCCTTAAAATCATGTTATTTTTTAAATGGTGAAAAAAATGCCAATGCAGAGTGATAGGCTCATGTGTTTCAAAAGTGGTCTAGAATTAAGTGACATTATCGCAGGTACTAGTTGAGAGATTTTGCCTTATATTAAATGCCTTAAATTCTCAAATCGGCTGTTATTACTGAAAAATAAGATTCAGACTTGCTGTTTCAACAACCAGAAGACTGTTTTTTGTCTAGTCCTAAAATGTTGGTTGGTTTTAGATCCAAGAGGCTATATTTTAATGTCCAAACAGGTTTGAACCAGAAAACATGTCCAGATATATCTGCATAAAACCACTCTAGGCGCTATTGCTGTGTACACAAATGTTATTCTAGTGTTTAGTGCCAATGAAAAAGCTGCAGGATACGACTCTTAGTGACACCATCAAGCCAAGCCAGAAACCTCTTTGGCTTCTGGCTTCAGGACAGACTTGCTCTTGTCCTCAAACCTGCACCAAAAAAAAAAAAAAAAAAGAGCGAGAGAAAGGGATACTGGCAAAAATAACACCAATGCTGTTGTGGAAAAGTCTGCTTTGGTGATTGACCTGGTCTTTCAGCTAGAGCCCATGAAACCATTTGAAAACATCATAAATGAAAACATCAAACTAAAACCAAGACTGTTTCTTCTTCTGAGTCACTGAGAAGCTGCTGAGTGATTCTTCCTCAGGCAACGACGCTTCGTAAATACTGTTTTTGGGTGGATTGTCCCATTAAAGCAGCACTAAAACTGTGGTGTTTGGTACCAGACGGGCAGATCGGGGCAGGTTCCTACAGGTCACATTCTTTCCAGGAAGAGAGTGCACCCCCAAGGCAGTGAGGCTGCTTCATGGCCATGTCTGGTTTACGCTGGTCTGTCTCAACTCCACTTGGGCCTCAGTGACTCCCTGCACAGCTGATCACCCACACACACACACAGTGAGAGAGAGAGAGAGAGAAAGAAAGAGAGAGAGAGATCTGCAAACAAATATCCTTATGCATACATAGGCTTACCTGTGTGCATGCAAGTACATGAAGATACACAGAATAACAGACAAACCTCCATGCATGCACACACACATCCATATAAAAAGGCACACAAGCACATTTGGACACACATTTGGAGACACTCAGGGAAACACTTTGGATTGCCTCTCTTCCAACAACTCACTGACCTCCTTCACAGCTGATTCTCTCTCCCTGTCTCTCTCTTTCTCACAGACACACACACACACAGAGAAACACAGACACACTCAGTGACTCCTGGCAGCTGATTCAGTCCGTCCCTCCCCAGAATTTAGTGAGGTGATGAAAACAGCTGTGGTGCTGGTCTCAGCCCAGGCGGAGGTCTGACCAAATTCCTCTCAATCACAGCTGAGTTAAACGCAGATGTTTGTCCTTGTTTTGTTTTTGTTTTTCCCACGGAAACCCCGTTACTGCATTTTGCTGTTTAAAATAATGATAATAATGATAAAACGAATAGCAATCCACTTGTTGTTTACTTCTAAAGCTGATGCAATAATGAGAACGACAGCTCAAATTGAGTGTGAGCTGTTTGTGGCAAAGACGGCTGAAAATTTCCCATCAAAGGCTTGCTGTTTGCTTTGCTCTCAGTCATATTGATACTCAAGGTGGAGGCCCAAATGATTCGGTGCTTACTCTCACTGTGACTGAGCTGCCTCTGATAGATGAGGAAACCAGACTTTTCACACACGCATGCACACACACACACACACACACACACTACTGAGAGATGAATCTCTGGAAAGCTCATGGTCAATGCACGCAGACAGTAGAGGGTAGAGTGTAGTCTCCATTTGAAATTCCTCCCCACCCTGCATCTGTGCTGCTTTAATACTGCAGGACTTTCCAAACAATTCCACTGTGGGACGTAAGTCTAATAGTGTGATAGCGCAACAGAAAGCACGGCTGAAACCGGGACTTTCGTGATGACACCTGATGTGCTGCTCTGCTCTCATACAGCAAGCCATATAAACCAAAATGAACAACTCGGTGGAGGCCATTGCCACTTGGCTTCATGTTACCCAGTTTGTTTAGTAATTCCCTTTATCAGGACAGGGTCCACCGTAAACTCCCAAGGTCCCATGTTCCATCAGTGGAGTTTTGTAATTTTTATCAAACTGAATACAGCAATCCAATGTTCCCTCAACATAAAAAGAACAGTAATTTCCATACTTTTGTAAAACATGTAATCTGATTATGTGTGGATATGTGTTCAGTAAATAATGTCCACTTCCAAAGATACTCTCCTATTCAAGCACACTTTTTATTAACATTGCAAAACATGAGCAAAGTTGGCACTGGTGTAGGCATGAACAACATTAGCCACATACATAACATTAAACATTAGCAATATAGAAAATCCTATCTTACCTCAACATAGAAAGAAGAATAATGTCCATGGCCCCTGGTATATTAACAAAAAATGCATAATCTACCAGTACATGTTCAATAAATAATATTTTAAATTATGTTATTATGTGGATTATATAAAAAATGTTGATATTTTATACACATTTATACACATTTTTAATGGATTAGTAATAGTGTGTGTGTCTGTGTGTGTGTGTTGGTGTAACATGGAAAAAATAAGTAAGTGTTCTTTGCTGGCTTCTTTAACAATGTAAAGAGCAGAGGGCATTTTGGGAAGTTTCTTGCAGCTGTATCCTAGATCTCTGTTGCTTATTGATTTATTAGAATTTCCTACCATGACGCTGTCAGACTGCATCGTGTTCTTGTTCTACCGAATCTGATAATACCAAGCAGTTTGCTCCCAGATCAGATATCCACCATTTGGAAAGAAAAAGTAAAACTTAAAAACAGGACTCGCAACAAAAAGGAAACGGATGACACCTGGTAACCCCCCGTCCTTTACCGACAACTCTATCTCTATTTTAGAGAGGATGAACTTGCATGAGGACAATGTACAAAACCCACACACTCAAATCTTACGGCCATGTTTTCTATTGAGCTGTTGTTTTATTATCATACGACAGCCGTTACCTGAATTGAACCTTCCTGTGGTTTTCCTCTGTGGTCTATTCTCTCAAGCTGTCTAAAGCGGCTGAGTGGCTTTCTAACACACTCTCGTCGCTTTCTGCCACTCCTCGTTTTCTTCTGCTCCTCCGCGCTGTCCTTAAATGACTCCGTCTCTCTCTCTCCTCCATCTCCATCTGCCGCTTCATCTATCAGCAAAGTCTACGAGTCTGTATTTACCTCTTTCCTTTTCTCTCTTCTTCTGCCATCGCCATCTGCTTACCCCTCTATTCTCGAAATGAGCGTCTCTTTCTCTATATCTCTATCGCCGTCTCTCCCTTTCTGTCTCTGTTTGAGTGTTCGGGCTTTCATTATGTTTGTTACCGTTCACCATACATCTGGATGCACCCTACTCGAAACCAACTTTTCTTGATACCCATGGCTTTGAAATGAGCTCAGACAACATGAGTTTAAACAAGTATGCTTCCAGAAAGCATGTTTGCTCATCTGTTCAAAGGGTGGGATGCCTTACTCCAGGAGTTTGGAGAAGGTTAATAGTATACTGCCGGAGACATTTTACAGATGCAATGCATTCCAAGACTTGCATAATTGATGGCTGCATGATGATCGACTCCACTTCTGAGAATCACCCGGTTTAACCCCTCCGCCTATCAAACCACACAGGAACCCGCTTTGATACAATCGAGCACAAAAACAGGCCTGTTTGAACGGCCTCCATTGTAAACATTTGTGAGTCTGCACATCCACTTCAAAAACAGTGCAGCTGCTTACAATGGGGACGCTATGCGCACACGTCCGCATGCATATACATATACACGCATGCACAAGCGTAGGCAGAGGCCTGTGCCTGAGAGCACGTTCTCTATGTCGCACATGCGTGCACAAAAACAAGTGCAGCCGAGTGTAAAAACAGGGGAGCGAAATTGAGCAACTGACTGTGGATTTTTTCCTCAGATATGATTTTCTTTTTTCACAGCGTGAGGTGACCAAAGGGCCACAACAGGTTGTGAAGTAGTGACTGTAATGTTATTGGACTGGCTAATGAGCTTTGGGCTTTGGGGTCTACTGATTATGATTCTGCATGGCTGTGATGAATTGAACACACACACACACATGCACACACACTGATCATGTCTCCTGATGACAACTGAGAAAAAACTAAAAAAAACTAAAAATAAAAAATTACATTAATCTGAAAAAATGCAAATGATACAGTGATGAAGCTCAGTACAGCATTTAGTCCTGATCAGGTGTAGCAGCGTTGCCATGGTGCCTAACGTTTCACCACCGCTTCCTGGAAGAGGCGAGGATAGTAGTGGGAATAGCGCCAGCATGGCAGCGTTACAGCATCAGGAGCCACGGTAACAGATTCCCTGAACGGATTTAGCGCTTCACTCGGAGCCAGAAGCATTGAAACAGAGAGTTTGGCTTGCTTGTAAGTGTTAGTTGCGAATACCGTTGATTTTCCAGTGCCTGGTCTCTCTTTGAAAAGCCTGTCTGGGAGATTTTCACATTTTCACTAATGAATGCCTGCCTCTATTAAACGCCTGGTCAAAGGATTCCTTATGTTGTCAGTAATAAAACAGCTCATGTAATGTAGTCAGTCAAAACATTCATCACACTGGTTATAACAGTCATCTGTTGAAGACTTGCAGGGTTGTAATATGAACCAATGAAACACTTATTTAAGTAGAACATTTGACCAGGTTTATATGTCCAGTTTTAAATTTTTGGCTTTATATAAATCTCTGATGGGCCTGGCCCTGCATGCTGAGAGCATTTAGAAGAGTATCTAAAGTTATTTAGCAATGCTTAGGTGATGGGCATAGTTACAACTGAAACCTGCACTAATAAACTCTGCCTGTTCCTCTGGTTGGAGCTAGTAAGAGGTGCAGCACAAGATCTTTTACTGAGTGATTTATGTAGCAATAAAAAAATCTAATTGTAATAAAAACATCAAAGCACAGTAAATTCCTATGATTCACAGCGGTTACCACTTCACAATTCCACCGCTTATCATCTATACTGCATCAGCACTGTGGGATTTCCAAACAAATCCTGCTGGCGCAGAGGACCCGTGCAACCACCATGCAGTGCGAATAAAACAAGCAGAACTTTTTTCAGTGGCTACATCAAAGCGGGGCATTGCTGGAAAAAGAATAAACATGCTCCAAAAATCTCTGCGCACATAAAGGTGCCCAAACCCAAGATCTGCAAATGATCAGAAATAATAAGCCAATGGGTTATGAAGCCGGTTCAGTTCAGTTTAGGACAACATCAAAGCTCCAGTGCTAACTGTAATCCCCCCATGATCCATAATCTTGGTCAGATCTCAGGCTCGGATCCATCTTGAAAACCTAATCGCTGCTAATAAAACATTACTGGATACTCAGAGCTTCCTTCATTCCTTCCTCTTTTACCTCATCCTCCCTCCTTTCATCTCACTTCTCATCCTCTGTTCTCTCTCATCCTCTTATTCACCTCATTCATCCTCCGCTCTCCTCACCCTCCTAGTTCACCTCCGGCTCCGCCTCCTCCCTTATCTCCTCTCAGACCTCCCGCTGTCCTCTTCTTCTCCCGACGCTGACACCCCTTGCTGAGTGTGAATACCTTGCTCCTGCTCTTGTCAAGGACCGGATCGTTTCAGCATTTCAGTCTGAAAGGCAATCAGCCAGCTGGCAAGCTTGCTATTGAGTCAATCATTCAGTCAACCAGTCAGCCAGTCAGTCAGTTAACCAGTTATCCAGCCAGAGAGTCAGCCATTCAGTCAACCAACCATCTTACTATTGAGTCAGTCATCAAGCCAGCCAATCAGCCAGTTAATCCGTCATTCGAAAGGCCATGCGGCTTACCAGTGAATCAATTGTCCGGTCAGTCTGTCCGTCAGATAGCCAGGAAGTCAACCAGTCAGGCCCTGTTCACACTATATTAGCACTTGTCTCAGGTGATCGAAACACAAGTGGACAATCAAGACCGATTGCTGGTCACACTGGAGATGCCTTTGAGACTCATGACGGGGCCAAGAGTCTCACAGACATCTCCAGTGACTACACGTGATCAGATTTGTGATCGACCTGAGATCCGTCAGAATGACTTCTTTCCTTTCTCTGGCCCGTTAATGAAGCAGCTGTGCTCAACCACTTTTGCTTTACTGATTACCCGATGAAGACTCCGCCATCTCTGCACAAGAATAAACTTCATTCACATCTGGATTTCATGCCAACCATCCACTTCTATCAAACATTCCTTTATTCCAACAGTACCATGCGGTCCTTCTGTGTTGTCAGGGACGCGTTGGAACAGATTAGTGTTCACACTGCAAATGCTACATGGCGGTGCATACCTGATCATTTCTGAAGGTGATCTGACTGACCAGATCACAATAAACCCAGTTCACACCACTTGTGATCAGATCATCTGAGATGGATGTTAAAACCAAGTGTGAGCAGGGTCTCAGTCATTTGACTACACCAGCTATTCAAGCCATTCAATCAGGCAGCAAGTGAGTCAGTCAGTCTGGCCAACCACCTTATCATCAAGTCAGTTGTCCAGCCAACCAGTCAGTCATCCAGTTCACCTTTCACTCAGTAAGTCAGTCAGTCTTTCAGTCAGCCAGTCAGGAGGCCACTGAGTCAGACATCTTTAGTAAATAAGTCAGTTAACCATTTAGGCAGACACATAACAAGCTAGTCAGTCCATTTCAGGCGCCAGACTCTCTAGTGGCAGAGCTATAATAAGTGATCTCTCTCTCTGTCTCTCTGCAGGAGGATGGCTGCATGGGCAGCACCACAGTGGGGCACTGGAAACTTATCAGAACAACACAGCACTGATTGGCTAATTCATACACAAACTCACTCACACACACGCAGCGGGCCACAGCTGTTTGTTTTGGACAGATTAGGGGAGGGGAGATGGAGGAGGAGATATTTTTTCCACCTCCACTCGGCCTGTGATTCAGAGCGAGGGGCAGAGAGGACGGGTGAGGTATTGTCTCGTGGTCGGAGAGTGAACTCATTCCCCCATATGAAAACACTCACAGACAGGAAGACAGAGGAAAAAGAGGAAAAACAGAAGAGTGATGAATGTAGGTCAGGATGATGTGACACGCAGGGCCAGACGTGGTTTTTCAGACAGACTTGAAAACCGCCACCACTGATGGAAACGATGTGTTGCTACTTAGTCTCTACACCACAAAAATCCTGCCTACCAGGCCTTGGCACAAACAGGCTGTCAGTGACTCTGCCTGACAAATATGTCGGGTCAGGAGTGGTTGTAAACAGCTGTGCGTTTAATTGTGCAATTGACTGAGCATTCAAAAAAGCCTTTTGGGAGCAGCCTTTTTTTTTTAAAGAGTGCAGTGATGACTCACTGATGGTAACAGTTTTCATATATAGCCTTTTTAAGCTGAACTGAAACTCAGTCACCCTCAAGTCGGAGGACCGAGATAAAATGAACCTGGCTCGGGGTGCATTCACAGAAGCACTGAAAGGTTCTTTTCAAGGAGAACTCGGATCTTTTTCTGGCACACTTCAGCTGAAATCTTCACTGTCCGTACAAATATGAAAGGGCAGAAAATTGCACCCAGGAGGAGGCTGAGCATTTTGTGTTGAACACTTTGAGACGGGGTGCAGCTGAGAAACCAATAAAAAACAGCCTCACTACAATACATTGCTGCAGATTCAGCAATGTATTGCTACGAGATGAAAATCCATTTCAGGGTTGAAATGCGGCGGACTTGGCAGATGCAATGCACAGGTTTCGTTTCATCTGTTATTTGTGTGTTTTATTTAGCCCGTTTAGGCTGGTACTGTAAAGGCTGGCATGCAGTGGATGGTATCCAGAACCACATGGCATGATTTGGTGACCTTCCGTGAGATGAAAAAAAGTCCTAGTTGTTTGCGATTCTGTTTTAGATCAGAGGGAGCAGTAAGGCAGTAGCATTGCTATGGTTTGGTTTAGGATTCCCACTGGGGCCACCCGCGTGAAAACGAACACTCTCACGACACTGTACTGGTAAAACCATCAACCCAGTGGCACACAGGAAGGATTTAACTTCACAGGTCTGACACATTTGCAAGGAAGCTTCCTTTCACCTTGGTACCTAGCTAGGAACATTCATTATTAGGTAGCTATTTTGTCTTAAAGGTAACACAAATTTAGATAACCTAACAAGGAAACAGATAATCCACTGTTATCCCTTAAATGGGATAACAGTGTACTGCAGAATGCCTTAGTTGACCAATCAGAACACGGCGCTGATAAACTGGAGTAGAATTCCACGCAGTGTGCTGTCCCCAGCTTCCATGCTAATCAAGCCTCTCACATCCTTTCTTGATAAAAGTTAAATTAAAATATGCAACAACAGGTATTTACATTTGCTAAACTTTAATTTGAAAATTGCCTTTAAGCAACACTTCTGTCTTCCATTAAAATAACCAGATGTAAGGGTTTTCGTCTTGCTGTAGTCTTAGGAGACATCCTGCACAGCGAAGGAACCACGTGATGTTTCCTTAAAGTTTTGTTAATCAAGAAACCTAACAGGGCACCCCGGTGGCTCACCTGGTAGAGCATGTACCAAATATTGTTAACATAGTTAACATTTGATTCTGGCTCAACAGAAGCAGAAATGAAAAAACAAAAAACAAAAAAACTAATCAGGATGTGTCCTGTGCTTCCCATTCATAATCAATTCCTCATGCTTCAATTAACTCAATCCATCAAGTTACACTTGCATACTTACTGTGAAAAACATTTACCTTTTTTTTCTTTTTTTTGTCAAGACATATAACTAATTTTGAATCAAAACTCATTATATAAGTCTGGACAAAATCATTCCCTTAAAGCTGCATAAGCTTTTTGACAAACACATGCTGTAGACACAATGCTGTAGAAGGTAT
>OMKZ01018864.1:27962-38090 GCA_900302535.1 Neoniphon sammara
TGAATGTATGCACACTTGCACAGACACAATTGCATGCATGCAACCACACACACATAACTCTCTCTCTCTCTCTCTCTCTCTCTCTCTCTCTCACACACACACACACACACACGGGTCTCGAGGGACCACAGAGAGATTGGGAGGGCCAGTGGGATAAGTGCTAAGGCTAGATACTCAACATTCATCACATGAATCACTTTCATTGGAGACCACATCATGTTGAAATTATTCTTTGCTGGACTGTGGAGTTCCAGATGTAATTTTATACTCTGTGAATGCAAGGTTAGCACATATCAGACTGGATACAAATAAGAAAAAAAAGCTGCATATTTCAACTGAGCACATTGATTGCTTGTTTATATCATCCATTGACAGCCCCGTGGGTTTAATTTTTCTTTTTTGCAGACTCCAGGAAACACTCACCCCTGTTGGTAAATAGAGAGTTAAAAATAATCTCCATTATTTCCTATTGCATGCTTCAGCCTACCTCTTCAGTGTGGATTATTTTCCTTTATCCCACTATTGAGAGACATGAGGTTACTCTGGCTCTCATTGATCCTACAAAGATTAACTGTAACCTTGCGGGCGAATGGAGAATTAGGTATCCAAGTAAACAATAAAAATTAAACAAAGTCTTCATGTATTCTATAGTAACCACTTTTGATAAGCAGACCTGAATCCTTTATAACAACATTCATGCAATAAGTATTCATATTTATTGCTTCTGTCTTTCTCGTTGAAGATGTACAGACTTTGATCTATATCTCAGGGTGTGGTTTTTATAGACTGTAGATTGTAAGGACAGTTTTCTGGATGATTATTGAGCATGCAAGCAACTCTATATGGCATTAATCAGCCATGTTCATTGACAATGCACAGGTAATGAGGGTCAAATAATGTGACAGACAATGACAAAACATTAATTTTTAAAATATTTACATATTTAACAGCTGCAGTTGATGGACTTAGAATAGTGTGAAAGGATACTGTACATATACACAGATAGGAAGACAGGCATGCATACTATGGAACCATAATGTACATATGTATGTGTGTGCACAAATGCAGCAGACACACCTCCCCCTACACACTCTGCCTACTATGAGCATATAGAATTTTCAGCATGCATTCAACACATCAAAAGCACGGCTGCTCTATCATAATTGCTTCTTCTTATGAGTGGAGTGCGCTGTGAATAATGAAATCTCAGCGGTAACAGCAGGGACTGGGATTTGGTGTGTGTGTGTGCACACACTATCCATCGCAAAATAACTCGGTGCAAGCCAAAACCACAGCATGGTGCATACATACATGCATACTAACAACCCGTTCTGCAACTCCCCCATTCTCGTTATGCCGGTCTATAACTACAATTCCCTTTACTATACTCAAATTGATTACAAAGGAACATCCAACATGAAGTACTTAAAGATTCAAATCAATATTGTCAACCTTGTATAATTTTACAGCCCTAGGAATCAAACCTTACAATAAAAAAAAAAAAACTTACAATAAAAAAGTAACAATAACACTGTACAATATAGAACGAAGGTTATATGATTACAGCTATAAACGTATAATGGAATCTGCAGGATTAAAGCCTTGTGCCTTTGCATTGTGTGTTGCTGTTACCAAATCAATATCAGCGGCCATGTTAGATATTTAACCTTTGAACTCTCATCATCATAGTCCACACACACACACACACACACGCACACGCACACACAGAGTAAATGAGAGTCGACCCTTGTCAACACATCCTGGAAGTGCCGTGCTGAGGTGCTTTCCCTCACAGTAATATCGAAGAGCATGTCAGGTCTATAGGGCTTAAAGGTGCTGAGAATAATCCCACTCTGACCTTTCCATTAGAAACAACCGAGGTAGACAGTAGAGTGAAGGGTGGAGGGAGGAGAGAGGGATAGAGAGTGTGTGTGGGAGAGAAAGAGGTTTGCTGTTTATGACTGTTTCTCATTTGCAAGGACGCTTCCCATCACCTTAGCACTTAGCTGGGAACGCTCCTTTTCGGAAGCCTACTTTGTCTAAACGGTTACATGAATGTGGAAAACCTTACAAGAAAATGTCCCATGACTTGCATGGCTAGTTTTTCGTAGCTGGGTTTCCATGGTAATCAAGACTCTCTAACATAACCCAACCCAATGTAACATAATGGAGCGTAACGTAACGCAGTGGATTCTAATAGCTAAACCTGACAATGAAACCTCATTGTGTTTTGTCTTCCTTAGTGACTCAAAAAGGTGATTTCTCTCCACTCCCTACATTGAAATATGACACAATGTAACATAATGCAATTAAACACGATACAACATAACAAAATCAAGCCTCTTGTAACGTCACATAACATTACATTGAAGTACCGTTAGCTACCTTACAGCTAGCTAGCTATGTCTTAGCAGTAACACTAATTTCATTGGTTTTCCAGAAACAACTGACTGGACTTAAATGAACTGATATGATTACCTTTTATGTGTACTTTTTCTTCTTCTACCACCATTCATTGTGGGATTTCCTATTCTGCTTTAGAACCAGTGTATGCTTCCTTCAAAATTGGCAAAATGATACCTTAAGGGACACTTCCTATGTGTCCCAGAGTACCTGAATGTGACAATAAAAAAAATCCTACTTCCTTCCTAGCAATGCCACTTAAATAGGAAGTTTCTTTGTGTTGGAGACAGAGCCTATGACACTCTTAGCTTCTGATTCATCTGTTCCTGAGGGCAGAGAAGTGTACACAAATTGAATGAATCTGTGGTCTCTCAGTAAGTGGGGATGGAAGAGTCCTTTCTGCAGGCCCACTTTGTGGTTTAGGGTGATAATCAGATGCAGTTTAACATAAAAATCTTGCCAAGTGCAGCTTTAGGGATGGGGTGGGTAAAGAAGAGAAAAAAAAGATGCATATCATATGTCCATAAATGTGTCTATTGATGTAGTGATTGATTGGTATGATATTACTTAACCATATGCTGTTGTCAAATAGTCATGGTTGCTGTCTGAATCTGGTGATGATATGCTATTTGATTTTCTTTTGCAGCACTTACTTATGTATTCAAGCACCTTTGAACTGGATTGAACTGAGAGAGAGAGAGAGACAGCATGGGGCTGAAAACTGATTGAGATGCTGACAGGCAGGCGATTACTATTGTTGATTAAACTTACATGGGGAGGTCCCTCCCCCCACACACACATATATACACACACACACACACACACACCTCCCAAGGACTCTATATGTCAGTCTGTGTGTGCTGATGCAGATAAAATGGACGCTACATGTAAATGCTCCATCACCAGCTGTTTCCAATTAAACGTCACAAATTGTATCTACACTTGTCTTCGGGAGGGGGTTTGACGATAAAACATCCTGTTGGCAATTCATCATTTCACAGTCGGTGTATTAGAGAAGCAAAGCCATCCATGTTGACAAGATCAAGCTGTCAGACTGGATGCCGGTAATAAAAACTGATGCCTGGGAAACAGCAAGCACGCAAACATAAATCAGTCACATTGGACGGTGCATCTTGTATTTATCTTTTATCAGAATATGCATGATAAAAGGTTGGGGGATGAAGATATGGGTGGGCTAAGACTGAGCGATTTGCTGTGGTGTGTATGGTTGTGTGTGTGTGTAAATTGCTGTTTTTCAATGCTGTTTTTTTCCCCCATGATTTCAAAATATAATCCAATGATGCAACAGCTACTGGTGGCAAAGGTTGCTCTAAAGAAAACCATCCATTGCTCTCTCTTTCTCTCTCTGTTGGTTCCAACTTTCCGTTTGGTTGTGTCTCTGTGTTGATCTTGTTATATGCACTCATATTCTCTCTCGAGAGCGTTAGGGCTTTCAGAAAATCCGGCCTGTTCCTGCCATTCCCGTAATCAGATTTGTGTAGATGGTACACCGGGATTGTTTCATATTAAGCGCACATACTGTATGCACACACACACTCACACACACACACTCTCTAAAAGCAAGGGTCAGTTGAGGACAGGATATCCTCAGGATATGTGTCTTCCCTGCATGGCCATATTTGGTGAATCACACATAAATAATGCACAAAGGAAGGGAGTTGAGGCTTAGTGATCCAGACTGAATATATGTGTATGTGTTTGTATCCCTGTTTCTAAGAGCATGTGCATGCAAACAAATGCATGTCTCATAAATTTTGTTCTGCCTGAGTGTGAGAGCCTTAAGATATATCATGCAGTCTGGAAGAATATAAACCCAAAATATCCCTCTATAATCGCAGAGGCATCGGAAAACAAAGTTCCTCTGTGGGAAATCTGTCTTGATAACACATCGCCTTATGTCTTCACAACCCAGCCTGCTGGCTCAACACCAAAAAGTGACTATAATATCTGTGGTATTCACGCTTTGTTTTAGCCTTCACAGGTGCCATATGGGAGGTGCTTGCCACATATGCCAGAAATGCTACAAAATCCTCAAGTATGGAAACCCATTTAGGTCATTTTTCTGTTGCTAACTGATCCCATCTGTAAAAACATCTTTTACATATTAGTCATGCCGCTGATGCTCTTAGAGTGACCTACATACTGAAAGTGCAATAACAGCAAAATAAGCCTCAATTCCTAAATCGCCGACATTACAAGCAGCCAATAGTAAGGCGAAACGCTAAGAATTATTTGCAAATACCATTTTATCCAGGTCGAGATGTGATGATGTTCATTAATCCCTTTTTCAGACAGATGGAGCAAATCGCGGTTACATAATCTTTGTGCAGCTTGATTGCTTGGCCGGCCTTAGAGGGTCAGGTAGTAAGCAACAAGGTTGGTGACATCATCCAAAGTCAAACAGCCATCAGGTGGTGGGGCTTCTGTTGACATGTAAACAGCCGTGTGCACTAAACCAAACAAGTCTGTATAAGATATGAAAAAAAAAATTGTGAGTAAACACCAGTTTCAGAGCTTGATGGATAAATCTTTTGAATCTTTCCTCGGAGCCAAGGACCTTTCTCACATTGCCTTAATGGTTGTGTGTGTGTGACTGCAAACTTTAATCTGGGATGGGTGCTTTTGCTAAGAATATGTGTACCTGTGTGACCCTGTGTGTGTGTGTGTGTGTGTGTGTGAGAGAGAGAGAGAGAGAGAGAGTGCGTGCCTGGGCTGCAGTGTCAAGGAATGAAAAACGAAGCCATTCATGGTTTTCATCAAAACTGTTTTTGAAAGCAGAAATAAAGACTTTCATCTACGGAAGCAGAGGAGCTGTTTAAAGGCTCGCGGCCTTGATGTCTCAGTCATTCAGGACTTGGCTCTCATTCAGACTAACTCATTTATTGCCTCCATGGCTGCTCGACAGGCTGACTGGCTGACTTGCTGCTTCCGTGTCTTGCTAGCTGGTTGAGCTAATTAAAGGACAATGCCAGTCCTATTTTAAGTTTGTGCTAATTGTTTAGCGTATGTCTGTCATTTACGTTATTTTTAGTGTTGTCTGCACACTGTTTTCTGTGGCTTTACATGCCAGACTACACTTTCCCTACCATCTATAGAAGCCATTCGCTGCCATTCATATTCGTCTTGTATGGGAAATATCAACTAAACCACCACATTAAACATCCCGCCTTATTTTGTCAAAAATCTTTGTTTAATTGTATTATTGTTTGTATAATTGTATTAAGAGTGCAGTAAAAATAAAAGTGCCTGCCTGAAGATAGTTGCTCTTTATTTCACCTTTCAAACGTCACATCTATATAGTGTTTTTTCCATCTACAGCAAAATTTTTCACGGTGATAGCAATTAAGTTCAAGAAAAACAAGCAAATGCTGAAATGTCATACATATACTATACCTGTAGATGCTATAACTCAAAATTAGCCTGGAATTCACATTTAAGCAACTAAACAACTCTCGCTCACAGACTGACAAGCTATTTTTTGCTGCCATGTGACACAGATCCGTTGTTTTCTAATCAGTTTGAACAGCACCACGTGCGCATTGAATCCCAAGGCATGCGACCTCTGTGCGACTTGCACTTGAACTCTCAAATTACTTTCAGATACTCTCAAATTATAATTTGTCAGTGTCTTTCATCACTCACCTGAGACTGCTGCCATCATTTCCTATGCAAAGGGAGAGATATCCGACTTTATTGGTATTCACCACAGTTGAAGGTACACACTTTGACTGAAAGGTGAAAAAAAGGGAGAAGCATGGGGCCTCACTGGGCCAACCTCTGGCATGGTGCTTTGTAAAAAAAAAAAATAAAAATAAATAAAAAAGAAGACGGTACACAAATATATAAATATGGAGAAACCAGAAATGTAGTGTGTGCAGCAGTGAGGGATGCTATTCCCTGAAGTAGGTTTTATAGGTGGTGCCCATGAGGGGCCATGCTCACAGAGGACGTGTCTTCATTTCATTGCGCTATTTTTTTTTATTATTTCCCAATGTGAACATGCGTCAGATGGACATCGCTGCTGGTGCTCACATTTTGCAGCCAGTCGCTGTTTTTGGATGGCGTCCAAAACTGAAATCTGTTCAACTTTTGCTGAGACGCAGCACTCGTCACTGTCAGTTTTACAACAAGCGACCAATCACAAAAGAGAAGGGGCGGGACAAATATTGATAAGCAAGCATTGGAGGACAGTTTAATTAGGGCAGTGTCTGATCATCCAGAGCTCTGAGATGAAATGAAAAAAACTATTATAATATAGCAGCAAAACAAAGCTTTGAGGGAGACATGATTCAGTTCCAGTTAGTAGCTATGATGATACCTACTGCTGGTAAGTGGCTGGCCGCAATGTCACGTGTTGTCATAGCAACGGTGAAACGCCATCCTTTCTCTCCATGCTTTTAAATTACATCAGTGCCAAGAAAGGCACTGATCGGGAGACCTGGACACATGTAGAGAAAGAAATGAAAGAGAAAAACTGCAAGGAAGAACAGTCATCCCAAAAGTTTGCATGTGAGCATGAAGTCCTGCAGTGTGAACTTTTCCTCTGCCTCTCTCTCTTTCTCACCAGTCAGTCAGTAAGTCCCTGGTAAGCTCACGACAGACCGGCTGTAACAAATGAGCCATCTCGCTCTCTTCCCCTCTATCCCCCCTCTTTGTTTCTCCCTTCTCCCCGTAAAGTGGGTTAAAACCAAGCGGCTTATACAGGGTTGCGAAAACTCACAGATTGACTTGCTTTGATTCGTGTTTCCCACCGAGACCGAATCGAAGATGCTGCTCCTTAAATGCTGGGAGAGTTCATCTTCTGATCTCTGCGCACGAATTTGACCCGATGCCATCTGCAATCCTCCGAGATCAAAGGTTGATCCAGCGTCTATGAATTATACATCGTCAGACATGTGGTGTGTCAGGGGTTATTCATGTATGTAAGCAAAGGGGATCCGCTGGGGCAACACAGGCATCCCCAGCAGAGAACGTAAAGCTCCTCTGCCTCCTCAACTGTATGTACAGTTCAGGCTGTGTACATCAGGGTGCTGGGTTTCTGAGTCGACCTTGTTTAAGTTCAGAGTTGCCATGGAGCTGATAGTAAATATTCCATGAATAACCTCAAAGGGGCTGGTGACATGCCTGCAGCTTCTGATATTTTATTTAATGAAGATGATCAATGTCACAGTAAAGACTAGGACTGCAAGCTGACAAAGGGCAACGATACAACACACAAGTAATCAAGGCTGTAGATATTCATTCTTAATTGACTTGACTGGATAAAAAGCAGCTAGTGAGTCTAGCATTTTCTCACAGGTATGATATCGCTGTGCAGCCAGCAGCCTCAATTCCTTGCTACATGCTGGTTGTCAGTGCTTTGTTCAAACCTACAGAGTTTCATTTTAAATTCTAGTGGAAATTACAAGGTTTGCAAAGATGCCAAATATGTCCTGCTGAATTCCAGGGAAATGTGTATAAAATGATGCACAAGACATGTAGATATTTTCTATCTGATGTAATGCTGCAGCCATAAAACAATGGCATCTTGGCTTTGAATATTTCACTCAGGAGACTGTGATGTAGCTTCAATGAAGTGATGCAACCGGCAAATATAGAATACATATGTGACATTGTCATACAATATGGGTAAAATGTTTTTTTCTTTACTTTGAAGTTATTTAAAGGGAAATGTATGGTAAAATGAGGTATTAAGGGGTTATGGATCTGCTTTTCTTTCATTAGGGACAAACTGGATACCTCAAATCTCAAGAATTCCTTTGAAGTGGACCGAGGCTTTAAAAGCAACTAATTAGAAAATTTAGTTTCCAAAGTGAAAGCAGCAACTACAATGGCAGTTTAGTTATTCTGTTTAATTTATTTCTGTAAATGATATTAAAACAATTAAGCAACAAATAAGTGCTTGATAAGACAAGTTGTAGCAGGGAGTGAGCGCGGCGGCTCATCCATAAGTAGACCAAGTCAACATCCTCTCTCCTCTGGTTATCACCTCTTTCTGGAGTCTCTCTTTGAAACCGCCTGAGCCCTGAACAACAGGAAGGACCCGCCGGAATGATGTTGAGGAATATGCAAGGAAAGAGAGAAAAAAAGAAAAGCCTGCTTGGAGGAAGGAAATCCCACAGACATCAATGTAAATCAATTTACACAGTGCCGAGTTAGCTGCCTTTGGCTATATGCAGGGGAATCATCTGCAGTATAGGAGATAGAAGAAACACTGCCTCTTGATCTTTCTTCAGCACCTGTATCTAGACAGCGGGACTCCTGCATGAATACATACATAAAGTGAGTCTGGGAATACAAGCATCAAACATGCGGCACTTCACCTCAGGCTAGTCAGAGAGGGACTGCGGCACTGTTTTCTCTCTCCACATAATGAATAATCTCTCCTTTTATTGCTCTTTTTTCATTTTTAAAAAGGAGAGTGGGCAGTCAAGTCGCTTTAGTACTTTTCTTGGGTCATAATGAACAATAATGCCATGCGCACACATTGCAATAAAGCAGCTGATTTAGACATCCCAGATGGTCAGATTATAGTGAAAACGGCATGTTTTTGCTTGCATACTCTTTGAGAGGGTGAGAGACAATTGCCTCGTCTGAATACTCGCCCTTGGGCCCTTCATGTGTGTGTACCAGCATAGGTGCACAAGACCGCAGGGTGTCCCATTTCTCTAATGTTGTTACCCAGGGGTGCTCAGGAGTGCCCCCAATCCATCCTTGGTACGCCCCTCCTGTCCACATCAGACCTCACTCTGCTAAAGGCTATTACCCATAAATCCAGCCTTACCGTGACGTTTTACATGATTCTCCACGGTGTAGGATTGATGTGAGAAGAAGTGAAGCAGGAATCTTATTGACAAAGTGATGTACGGAAGTGTTGCGCCCCAAATAGTCTAGGAGCTAAGGGTAAGTAACATGTCCCAACTCTGCTCTGAAAATTGTGATTCACCCCTGTAGAAGTGCGGACTTTAGGTCCACACTTGTACATCACAAAAGTGCGCATTTTTGAGGAGTGCAGAGCTTAGGGTGGGTGCTGGAACAAGGCAAATTTGTGACATTGGCCATTTAGATTACAACAGGCTATGGTAGCATGTAGAGTTGGCATGATAGCAACCTTTATCATGTAAATTGTCTCACGTCCAACTCTCCTTGTAATTTGATTACCCCAACCATGTTTGTGCCCAAACCCTGGTCATCTTCTTATTTTCATCTGCATGTATAAATGTGCAAGTAAAAATTGCGGCCAGTTGATCCATTACTCTTGTCGCTGATGTGCAAACGTCTAATGACCCATTTGGCTCTCCATCTTGCCTTTACATCTACTCTAGTTTGAAGTCTGGCCCATGCTAGACCATGTGGCCTCTTGACGTCGATTCTAGTAATGTTCAAACTCGTGTCATTGCCTCATCCTAAAGTGAGTGCGCTTTTTTGATGCAAGATTGGATTCCGTAGCTCGGGAACATGGGAAATATGAGATGTCCTGCATACATATGATCATTTAATGTGCTTCAGGCATAACAGGGACAGAGAGCGAACGGGAGAGCTGCAGGAGTGAGGCTTTGTGGGATTTGCTCCTGTGCCCACAAGGGTACAATGTGGTTTCAGCGCCAGGGGGCTTTAACCACAGCATCAGCTCTGAGCACACTGATCTTTATGGTCCTCATTCATTTAGCTGTAATGTGTTCGAGGCCACAGTGGACACTTGTG
>OMKZ01018867.1:7808-26703 GCA_900302535.1 Neoniphon sammara
GATATCGGTCTGTCCGTCACCATCCACATCCATCGAAGACAGCTCGCTGCCGAAATAAGACCCGATCTGGATAGAATAGAAAATTTAATCAGGTAGAGCAGAATACAACAGAAAAGGCTGAAAAGATGAGAATTCTCTCTCTCCATCTATAAACCAGTAGTCTGATCAGATCCAGTGGTTGGTCCTGGTTTTATTGGGAGCCCGTGGCCTGGGGAAACAGTCTAGATCGTCATGGAGACAGCCATGTGTCCCACATGTGTGTATGCAAACACTGGGAGAATACCTGCGTGTGTGTGTGTGTGCGTGCGTGCGTGCGTGCGTGTGTGTGTGTGTGAGAGAGAGAGAGAGAGAGACCTGCTGTCCCAGCAGTGAGTGCAGGATGGTCAGGTTCCCGTTGTTCTTCAGGGTGAAGATGATGACTTTGCCGGTGTGGTTGAACCTTGGAGCTCCAGCCACATAGAGCTGACGGCCACTGGACGAAACCACTGAGCCCACCGAGTAACCTGAGACCACAGAAACCAGTAACAACCAGTTACACTCACAGAGTCCGTTTTCATTTTTTGCACTTTAAGAATATGGGTATGAGAATAAACAGACAAGTTAAATGTTAACAGAGCAACCGCACAGAAGTATTGCACGCTCCCGTCTTTATGTTGAGTGGTTTAAGAGCTTAATGGCTTGTGGGATGACGGAGAAGTTAGTTCTGTTTTTGTTAAGAACTGGGACCCGAGACCAGCGTCCAAATGGCAGTAGGACGAATGTGTTCACTAGTGGCTGTGGTCGGACAAAGTTTTAACAGTCTTGTCCCGTGTTCTGGATTTGTGAATGTTCTTAAGTCTGGGCAGTTCTGTGCCAGTTAATTTGCTGGCGACTCTCAGGATTTTCCTTTTGGTAATTTTTGTGCCTGAGTTGCAAAGCAGCTGGTGAGGCCAAAGGTTAGTACATTCTTTATAAACACCCTGTGGAATACATCTACTGTTATTAATACTACTGCTAATAATAATCCATGTATGTCAGTCTTACCCAGATAGGCTCCGTGGTTCTTCAGCTCCTCTGGAAACTCGTCTTGATAGGAGGATTTTGGTGGGACGACCTTCCCATGGCGAGTCTCTTTCAGTACGGCACCATTCCAGTCGTAGGCGCCCACCGCCCCGACCAGGACGCCGTCCTGACAAAACAACAGGTACGCTTAGATTTACATTATTGTGCTTGTCCTTGTGCATTCAAGGCATGTGGGAATAATGTCTGAACAACTTGGCGGTTAAGAGCACTGACTTGTGAAACGTTCACACAGTTCAGCATGATGGGATTGATGTTTTTGGTAGTTTGGTTACTCCTGACCAGGTTTTTTTCATACTTCACATAAATGAACTTAGTGGTTTGAGTTCATGTTTCACAGCAAACCAAACACTGAACCACAAACCAAAAATTCAGCAAACTGTGGCCTCCTGCTATAATGATTTGAAAGCTGTGGTCACTAAATGACTTATGTGATAAAAATCGTCCATTGTGTCCCTTTTCTCTGATTAATCAGTCTTAGTATTTCCTTGTTGGTGACATCAGAAGTCAGGAAGTCAAGATCATAAGTGAGGATAATAACAAAAATATGAAAATGGCCAATTTCAGTCATTGATCTTCAGCACAAAATCCTGGCTAGCGGCAGCCTCAGTCCTAAATGATCAGTATCAGCTGTTAAAATCCCATCTGGGTCGAACCTGGTCCACGCCACACGTGTGCAGTCTCCGAGTCAAATGAACCCTGGCAGTCGTAATGTGCAGATATGAAAGTTATTAAAGTGTTGAGTCATACGTCTCTCTGAATGAGTGCAGTGAGGGTCACAGTGGATGACCAAATCCTTGGCGATGGCAGCGCCACAAAGTTTCCTGCCTGCAGGATCTGAGCTGCACATGTGGATATGCAGACTCTGGATCTGCATGCATGGAGGACTGGTCTGAATATCAAGAGTCTGCTATCATCGGTTTCAGTGCTGTCAGCTGAAAGGGTGCTGCCTCTGTTTTCCACATCAGTCTGACTTCTGATTTCTCATCTTTACTTTTTACTCCAGAATATAAAGAAGAGGAAACTCGCTCATTCCTTGCATAGCTGTGTGTGTACTTGTGTGTCTCTGTGTCTTTGTGCATGTATGAATGTCTGTCCATATTTGTGTGCGTGTGTGTGTGTGTCTGTTCGAGTTTCTGTGTGCTTGATTGTGCAGGTATGCATGTGTGTCTGTGTGCACATCTGCTGTTTATGTGTGTATGTGTCTGTGCATGAGTGTTGGAATGTGTGTGTTTCTCTCTGGCTGTGAGTCTGTGTGCCTGCATTCATGATTGATTTTTGTCAGTGTGCATGTATGCATGTGTTTCTGTATGTGTGTACACATGCAGTATGTACAGTATGTGTGCATGCATCTGTGTATTTGAGTAAGTGTGTGTGTGTGTGTGTGTGTGTGTTTGTTTCTGGCAGCAGTATTTTCAGGAAAACCATCTGCTCTGTGTTACACTTAAAAAAGTTTCCACAATGCAGTTTTCGTTGTCCTGACTCTGGAATTCAGTGGAATATGAATGTTCATTTTCCCTGGAAATGAAACAACACTAATATTTCTAGAGGCTTCTCATTCTGCAGCAACCAGAGGAAGCAACAATCATCAGTCAGATCTCAGTACTTCCACCAGTTAAAGGTGAAGTCTTTCTGAAATTAAAGGAAACATCCACTGTTCTTTAACATATTTCTGTGATGCTCAGTTTATTCCAGGCATTATTTTGTGATAAAGTGTTGTAATTTACTTTATTGGCCAACTTTCTCTCAGCCTGCCTTGTCTACTTCTACTGCAGTTAGTCATTTCCATTTCCTACATTTCCCAGAATGCCTTTTGACATTTTCCAGGGAAGCGGGTCTCTGTGCTCTGTATGTGCTGGTGGAGAGAGAACGATGGTGTGGTGTCTTGGCCACTTGTTTAATTTAAACAAAACTTGTTGAATAACGTGTTGTATTTCACATGCAACCAACAGCAGATTCACAAAGATGGACACTACGGTTGCAATGCATTCTGGTCTATTGATGCTCACCCCAAAACCTGACCCAGCGAGCAAAGTTGCCTAGTGCAGCTTTAAGTCTGAGCTGAATGAACAGAAGTCAAAGTGAGCCACTCACCTTGACTATATGTGAGGAGAAGCCAGCCTGAGCCATCTGCAGGCCGAAGCCTCGACCCTGACTGCTGGTTCCTGCAAAACAGAGACGACGGACTGAGCTTCACACAGCCAGGTGACTTTTCCATAATGCCAAACAAGGAAGATCATCATGTAATAGATCAGGTGCTGAATAACAAAATCAGTTTGAGTAAAAAGTTGGAATAAAGTACCAAGTAACAGGCTGATGTCCTTTACTGCCATATTTGTGATAAATGAATGTGCTTTATTGTGATGTAAGCGGTTCATCCTTCCTCAGCACTTAGACCCTGGCTGGTTTTCATTCTGGTCATCCAATCAGAGACTGAATTACACCAGGTGAATGTAATCAATCATCTCATATGACAGAAAACAGCTGTACTCAGTCCTGAAGACCACAGTGCTTTCTCAATATGTAATCCCTAACTCCTCCATCCAACAGTATGTAAGCACATATTCACTTCTGCTCTTTCCTTTTTGTATTTTGTTTAACTAAAATATGGATGGTGCCCAACCCTAATAGAATAGTTACAGTGCATAGTAATGATGTAGCTGCAGTAGTCTAGCATTGTATGTTATAGTATGGCATAACATATGAGTATAACTTAATGCTATGTTTCCCCATAGTGACAGAATTGGATGCACTTTTCCTGTAATGACCAAACAAGCATTCAGTGAAGCAGTGTGAGCGCAGTGAGCTGGTTTCACCTTCCAGAGAGAAGATCCTCTCTCCCAGAGCGTCCACGATGTCCTTCAGAGCCGACTCGTCTGTCACGTTGAAGAAGTGTTTCTCGTCGGGGTCGCTGGCGATGAACTTGATCTCCTTCAGAAAAGCCTCAGGGTTTATCCCGCGGCGGTTGTAGTAGCCGAGCACCTGAGAACAGCCACAAGCGTTTCAATGGGAAGGTTCATCATCAAGGGGCAGATCAACAAACAAAGTAATATGAACGCCACAGATTGTAAAAGACTGCATGCTGTACTGTCAGTGAGAATGTCTGTATTCATGTGTGTGTGTGTGTGTGTGTGTGTGTAGACAGTCCTGTCAGACTGAAGGCAGGAAAAAAAAGTAAGGAAGAAAAAAATCTCAGCAACAGGAAGTGGACACAGGATCAGACAGGAAGTGCAGCTGGCTCCTCAGGTGAAGGCGGGGAGACTCACAGCGATGGCGTACATGGTGACGTTGTCTTTCTCGCTGTCGGCGACGGCCTGCACCAGGTCGGGACTGTCGTGGGACTCTCCATCTGTGATCACGATCATCACCTTCTGCGCTCCGGGCCGCCCACCACGCTGGAACGCCTCCGAGCTGCACAGCAGGGGGCGGAGTCAGCCAACTAGCCACCATTCTGATGACCTCAAACCTTCTTCATCTGTCTAACATCTGTTACCTCCACCGGCCAAAGTAGGAGTTTACACTGTAACTAGTGATTGTTTGTTAGGGTTAGGGTTAGGTATTATGCTGCATTCATGTGCTGCATTAAAACCCCTTATACCATAGTCACTTGCCAATAATGTATGTGTTACCTGGTTTTAACATACACCCTCCAGTCAACCAGAAACAATTATTCACCCAGACCAGGGTATAATACAAAAGTCTAACAGTCTAACTGGTTAGGATTATCATAAATGACAGTTTTTTTGTTTTTGTTTTTTTGTACCGAGCCACGTTGATGCCCAGCGCTGTCCTCGTCTCCTCGCCTCCTCGCTGCTCGATGTTCCTAGCAGCCTCGACCACCTCCTGCACCGTGTGGTACTCACCCAGGCCGAACTCATGCACCACCCTGGAGCCGTACTGCACCACGCCCACCTGGACACACACACACTGCTCAGGCCTGCAGCTCACAGCGTTACTAAACCACCACTGCTGCAGAAAAAACAGGTAACTAAAAATCTTTGTCTTTTAACCTTTTTTGTCCAGGGAAGCTTCACAGAGTCGAGGCATTTGAGGGTTCAGTGCCTTGCTTAAGGGTCATTGTTTTCCATGACAGTCCCAAGATTTAAACCAACAGACTTCTAGTCACAAGGTCACTTGGCTAAGTTGCCAAATTCTTAATTGCATGTAAGCTTTGCATGTTCTTTCATGTTCCAGTTTGACCGATATGGGCTTTTGGAGGCTGATGGGTACTGATCATTCTCCATCGAAGCTGTCGGTAATTTGTGCTAGTTAATATCTTTCATTTTCAACATTTGGATGCCAAAAATTCAGTGTTGACCGAATAAATATATTCTTACAAGGGTGGAGATGACTGAAACATTCAGATCATCATGGGACTGTACAGCTCTACATTGAATGCCAGTTGAATGAACATCCCGTCCCACCCATCTGATTCAGTGTCAGGGAATATCAGGGATGCATCACTGCATTTACATGAAGAAATAATGAAAAGAAGAAGAAAAACATTATTGAGCAGTTCTATTTTCCACATTTATTCCAGTTTTCCATACTGTTTTCCGTCACTTTTTTGTGATCAGGAGGAACCTCCATCATGTCAGAGGTGATAATCTGATAAATTAATGAGTTTGAAAAAAATAACAATCCAAACAAAATGCGGTACTTTTTGCAGATACATGTTTTTTTGAATGAATCATCCGATTAAAGCACGGTGATGAAACCAACCTGCGTCTGACCCGGGCCGACGTAGAACTTGTGCAGAATGTTGATGAGGAAGTCCTGCACCTCGTACCAGGGATAGATGGAGTTCGATCCGTCCAGAACGATCACGATGTCCATGAACGTCTCGCATCCTGGAAGATAAGACGTAAGACGGGATGGATGGATGGATGGATGGATAGATGAATTGATGGATGGATAGATAGGTAGATCGATAGATGAGTTGATTACTCTGCAGGGCTGGAGCGATGGTGTGGGAGAACCTGAAGTTCCGGCTGACCCTGGAGCAGATCCCTGTACTGTAGAAGGAGCTTCCACACTCATGAGACCACAACGGGCCGCAGGTCTGAGAAAATTAACATACACAATATAAAAAATGTACCAACAACAGGAAATGCATTCAGTTGGAAAATAAACCTCCAAAAAAACTGCATGCCATATACTGCTGAAACAATTTGTCAATTAATCATTTGGTCGATTTACAGAAAATTAATTGATTATAATTAGAATAATCAAATAATCGGGTCATCTGTCAACTAAAAATGCCAAACATTTACTGATTCCAGCTTCACTAAGATCACAAAGATATTCAGGGCTTTTCTTACTATTCTCTGCTCATATTATAAAATGAATTCTTTGGGGTTTTTTGACTGCGGGTCTAGAGGCGGTTTGAAGACGTCACTTTGTGCTCAGCTAACTTCTAATGAGCATTTGTCATTGTATTTTTGACACTTTTATACACATACATAAATGATTACTTGAAAAAATAGTGGATCAAGAGGAAAATTTGGGGAATTGGAGAAAATAAAAAGGTGTGTTTATGACAGGAGTTGCAAAATGCGGCTTGTATTCACATCAGCAGGCCCACAGAGAGCCGCACATGATGACAGACAGTGTCTCGGTGTGCAGTCCTGTCATGTAAAAACAATTCACCTCGTCTGTACAGTAAATTTACAATCTCCAGATGGAGGAAGCAGACGCACACAGAGTGGAAAATGTGCGGGGCCACGTGTGTGTTGATGTCTGTCCTCATGAACGCAACTTTTTGTGTTCATGAAGGATCAAAAATGTAAACCATCAGCTCCTGACTCTTTGCTCAAATTCATTTTCTCTGTCAAACTTATGTAATGTCAGCAGTGAAGGATGCTCCGTAGTTTTATGGAAATAATTTTGGTATTTTTGTCTTCAATTCATGATCACAATAGTAAGCAAAAGGAAAGACTGGAAGTAAGAGTGATAAAATGCAACAAAAGTCCATTTACAAGATGCATCATTCCTCCAGGTTCCATCAGAACCAGCAGTGTTTTAAATACCAGATCCCCCACTTTCACTGCATGAGGGACAAATACACAACTGAACAGGACTACAGATTTACAAAATACTCTATAAGTATTTGTTTTGGATCCCAAAAAATGCAGGGTTCTGCCACTAAATGTGCTTTCGTTTAGTCACCCAAGGACGTCTGTTCTCTGCTTCCTGTTAGAAAGTACGTCAGACTGTTTGTGTTGTGCGCTCAGTGGTTCAGGTGTCGCTCTCACTGGCGAGCGAACATCAGCTCACTTTATAAAGAAGCTCAGTATTTCTCGTGATGTAATGTGTGACTCACCACGAAGCTGTTGTCTCTCGGGTTGGAGGCCAGCGTCATTCCCAGCCTCATCTTGTCTTTCCGCTCAGACACGTTGTCCTGAGAAACCTTCCCTGCCCACAAGCAAACCAGACCATCATTACTCAGTGTTTTCCATGCAGTGGTGTTAAAAGAAACTTTTTATCAAACATTGACAACAAAGTATGCAAATAGTTCAAAGGTATCCTGTGTAAGATTTCCACTTAAATTTATTTTGTGATGTGATCAAAGGATGAAGTCTTAACTCTGTTTGGATTCTGTTTTAGAGGCTGTTCCACCCTGACGAATAAAATCCTGGAGCAAACGTAAGTTATTTAGTTATTTGGTTTATTTAATTTCGAATCTTTGGTACAAAAAGTTTAAGTTTTAAAGGTAATCTATGTACAATTTTCTTTTGCAATCTTCTAATTAAATGATACAGCCAGAGGATAAACTAATCTATACATTCTCCGTTTACTTTGCTGATGTCCCCTGTATCTGGGCCATAAAATAGCTCCTCCCCCTAGACCTTGAGCCCACCCTTTTATATAATGGCACTGGCTCAATCAACTCCACCTCCAACTACAGATACAAAGTGTAATATGTATGTACAAAAATCTCTGTAATCTCCCAAATTGCTTTTCTTAGGGTGTGAACATACATAGCATATTCTTTCCATCCGCCACTACATTTTTTATTGTGTGGGAATTGACAGTTTGTGTCTGTTTTGCCGGTCTTTTCAGTATGAAGTCATTGAGCCATGTTGCTCACCCAGGTTGAGTCTGGTGCAGTTTGTGGAGTCACTGGTATCCAGTGGGCATCTGTACACATCACCAGTCTGCTGGTTCCCTGTCGATTCAAATGGAGCTCCAACCAGCAGCCTGAAGGACAGAAACACCAGACTGAGACTGAGGCTAAACTCACTGGGAGAGCAACAAGAGAACACAGGTAATTTGGATGCACTCCACTGATAGTGGATGCACTTCACTATCACTGGCGGCAGAGTGTCTGTCTATTTGCGTCTTGTTTTTAAATTTTCCTGTGGCTGTCAAGTCTTTTAATGACAATTTGTACTTGCAGTGAATACAGGGATGAGTGTGTTTGGATGTAGCTCAATTTTGAGCTACATCAATTATGAGTTTAAGTGCTTTTTATATTGGGCTGATGTGATGACATACTTTTTGCATTAATTTAATGGAAGTCACAGGAAGGTAAAGTGTAAGAATGGAGCTGAAGCACTCAGACTTGTGCTTCTGCAGCAAATAGCCCTTAGAAAAAAAGAAGCTTTCCTCAATGCACTTTTAGTATACTTATTTTATACTACATATGAACAAGTACATTTATTTTATTTTTGAAGTACTTGCAAAAGGTTTACTTGACAATAATCTGGCTTATACTATAAGTATTATTTCACCCTTTGCAGTTCTGTACAGTCTAGTTGTGGGTTTACCTTGAACTCTGGGTTAAGCTAAAGAAATGACTCTACAGGGTCATCTAACCATAATGTTGATTATTATTGAATCTGGCCTGGTTTCCTTACATTTGCTTTACATTAGCTCTCTCCATAGTATGAACTATCCAACAAAGCAGAAATAGCATAAAAAAAAACAATCTTCAATCTCTGTCTAATGATAGTTATCAATAAAATTAAAGTGCCAAAAGCAAACTAAATAAGAATACCAGAGTATACATAATCATCCATAAGACAGCAGCCGGCCTGCAGGCTCTCCTCCCTGCCCAGAGGTCAGCTCATTTACAGCCGCAGCTGCTGAAGCGATCAGCAGCGGTCGTGTTAAACAGAGATCCTGTCACAGTGAGCAGGTTGTTAGTGTTAGACAGAGTAAACACCACCACATGTGGCTTGGACGGCGGTTCTGGGAAAAGGGCTGACTCACATACCAGAGGAGATGCCATAGTAGAGCGCTAACCCTCAATCTGCTAACGCATCTGCCATCCACATCAAAAGACTGACAGGCCGCACTGACAAACCACATCCCTAACATCAAGCCCCAGACCAACTGAAGCTACATCCTGCAGCCTGCAGCCTAGACGGACACAGACCTTATGTTGTGCTAACATGGCTTAGCTGCAGGTACTAACCAGAAGTTCTTTGAGCCTTTATAGTCCTGTACAGAACCACTATGTGAACTGAGAAGTCCTTGAAGAACTGTTTTTTATTCTGTGACAGAGGTTGGCAGAAGATGCCCAAGAGCTTCCAGTTTAAGTGGCTTTGGCTGACTTGATTTATCTGGAACTCATTTACATTTATGTTTTAGTATAAACTCTTGAAAAGAATGATCTAGATTCATTTATTTTCCACTATTCATGAGGTGGACATAAGGTTAGGCCTAACATTTAAAGGGAGTCGCCAAGAGGGATGATCAATGACCTGACATAGCCGTCTCTTCATTGAAAAATGTTAAATAGACTTTTCTTTAAAGAGTGGATTCAGGAGAGTGGAGAACATTTATCCAAGAGCCAGTACATGATTTTTCTCACTCTTTACATTAATAATGTAGTTGGTGCCACTGTCCAGAGTGACTTTGAGTCAGCACAACATAAGATGCAGCAGACAGTACGGAGGTCGCAGGTCAAAACTGTGTCTCAGTTCCATGTGGTTCACCTCCGCTTGGTTGTGTCAGACGTTGGTGTTTGTTGGTTTTGAGGATGTTGATAGTGTGATAAGTTTTCCCAGATGACAGCAGTGCTAACCACACATTTACAACATAACCAGTAGCTAAATAGGAAATACGTGATGTGTGTGTCATGCAATCTAAAGGCTCTGAAGGCTGATGTGTTTCAGCACACGCAGAGAAGAGGGTTCTTTAGAGGTTTCTGTGGCAGAGCCGGATCACAGGACCACAGGGATATGGGGTACAAACTTACTGTGGGCCCCCCTCCACCGCTCTCACACTGAATGAAATGATGAACATCTCAACAAACAAAACTTCACAAGCTCTGTTCATTTGCTAATAATTCAAAAAATATCTCCTAAAAGAAATCAACATGAGGATACTGTTTTTTTTTGTTCCCTCTTTCTACAATGCAAAAAGAACAACTAAAACTTTTTTATGGAGCAGACCTTTATTGACTCCACTTGGCTAAAATATTAAAATTCACACTCATGCAAATATTTCCACTCCAATATAAATTAAATAATGCTGCTGCATGGTGCTTAACATAATATAAAGCATGAGGAGGTTGTCTCTCTTTAATCTCGTAATTTAGATATCTGCATGTGTGATTAGACAATTCTTTAATATTTGCCTTTATTTTTCTCATTTGGTGTCTAGCTTTCCATCATATAGTAACAGTAACACCTAGATGTGGCCACACACTGATAAAATGCTCCAAAGTTTAAAGAGACTGAAGAGAAAATGTGGTAAAGTCCCATAACATCACAGAGAAGACTCTCCTGGGCCTGCGTTTTGGTTGTTAAGGTGACTGCATTTAAGATTTATTCGTAACCACAAAATAAGTGAACAGTTGGTGGTCTGGAGTCCTGGGGCTTGTGGTCCATATGTCCAGTCAGTAATCCTGCCCAGATCAGTGGTGATGGTACTGAATCTTATAATAACTCAAAGAACTCTAATTGGTTAAAATAAAATAATGTTGTTTTTTTTCTGAAAACCCTCCTTCAATATTGATGATTTGGAGAATTTCATACATTACTAAAAAGTTCTTTATATAAAGTATAAAGGTTCTGCATAGAACCATTTGATCCTATAGAGAGCCTTTCTACGAGATTTTTTTTTCCATTTTTTACAGAACCTGAATTAGTTAATCATGCATGGAGAAAAACCTCAAAGCCACAAGCGGACCAAACACCGTCCATCACTCAGAGATCCCAGCACGAAGGTTAACAGGCTACATAAAGACAGAGGCTCGCACTGTAAACATCTAACGCCGGCGGTGTGACCTCGGCTTTGAATGAGGTGAACACAGGTCAACTGGTCTGACCTCGAACCAGACCGCAACAAAGTTTGACAGAGGGTTTTACTGGGAGTTCTTCCTTGTTGTCATTGAGGGTCTAAGGTTAGCCAGTGTCACCTTCGTTTATTGTTTCTTTATGTGAGCGTTGTGAAGCCCTTTGAGACTGCAGCTGTGATTAAGGACCAGACAAATAAACTCGACTTCACTTGCAGCCCACATGTTTAGCTTGAATGGACAATCTGTAAGTAAACAGAGAGACTGTGTTCCCACTATGATGACAATAAAACATCTAAAATCATCACATTAACCTTTTTTTTTAATTCATTAAATATTTCCACCAGTAATATTAAATTTGTCAGAAAAAAAAGGGGGGCAGACATTTGGTAGTTTCTAGTTCTCTTTGTAGTTATCATCTAGTTTAGTTAATTTACATTAGCAGTTTAGTAATTTATTTGACACTTGACCTGAAACTCAAACCCACAAGCAGATCAAACATGACCTCAATAGTAGAATAAGCTTCACTTTACAGAAAAATGGGGTCAGACTGATACATCAAATTGCAAAAATTTCAGAAACATATTGACTCATCAGTTGGTCTGATGTGATAGTGGTGAGGGAAAGATTTTAACCTCAGGGGTGTCAACCTGTAAAACCTGCAATAAAACCTGCTGATAACCCAGCTAAGACAGTTTCACTGGTCTGGGTTTTAATTCAAGGAACACAATACCGGTGGAAACATTGAATCTTTGTAATTTTTTTGGCGAGGACATCGTGAAATACAAAAAAATATGGCACAAAATTTTGGCTTCACTCAATTCCAAAAATATCAGTATCAGCCTTCAAAAGCTCTCGAACCCTTATTTCAAGCGACCATCTGTAAGGAGGCCAAGGGTCAGAGGTCGCAGCATCCCAACAACAGATGGAACAAATTGTTCTTGTGATCTGAAAATGATTGTGATGACAGAGGAGTGCTGAGGAAAGACAGAAGAGCCTGGGAGAAAGGAGCTAAAGGATTTGGGGAATTTATTCCACTGATGCAAGTCTCTCGTGCAACATCAGCCAAACACCTGAAATGTAAATGTCACCAGGCTGCGGAGAAAAACAACTTTGCAGGATAACGATGTCAGCCCCCCTCTTTTAAACACACACACACACACACATGCAGCAGAGTGATGGGCTTCGCAGAGGGAGGCTGGGGAATAACAGACCACAACACATAGTTTCCAGATCCACCGCTCTGCCTCGGGATGCAGGGGAAACCGGTCGCGAGACAAACGCAAATACTTTCCACTTATTTACCTGCGACTTCAAAGGCCCAGAGATTTTGTAATGCTGGAGGACCGCAAGGTATTCATCACGGCTGAAAGACTTCCAGGTCGAGCAACAGCACAGGAGCAATGTTGCACAGTCTCACCTGGATCCACAGACACAGTAACAACAAAGCAACTGACAAGACCTGCAGGTTCAGATGAAGTGGGGCTGTAGACCTGCAATTATAGCCACAAGCTAACTGTTGAGCTTGCCGTTGAGCTGTTGTTAAAACTCATTTTATAGACTTGGCTTTATGTAATGACCTTTTGTTAAATACCTTTGGCGTCCTTTTATGGTATACTGTTACAATTCTTACTTGCTTTGATTGCTTTTCCTGTCAGCAGTATCCATTACCGTTTTCTCTTACTCTTTTTTAAGGTACTTTGGAACTGTGTTTTTTTAAGTGATTTATTAAAAAGATTATTGTAACTTTGTATCTTGTGTATGCTGTTGAAAGGAGTAAAAACGAGATGAAATAGAGAGGTAAGATGGGACAAGATGAGATTAAATGAGATGGGACAAATTGAGATAAGATAAGATTCGGGGGTTATTTTATTAATTCCAGAAGAAAACTCAAGTGACGCCACAGAAGAAAAGACAGAGAAATCTTCATGTCTCACCTCGCCCCATCTCATTTCATCTCTTATCACATATATCGTCTTTCATCCTACCTTATCTCATTTCATCTCAGCACTTCATCTTGACATGTCTTTGAGTTAATCTCACCTCACATCATCTCGTCTCGTTTGACCTTGCTCGGTCTTGTCTCTTCACCTCCAGTTTCATCTTACTTAATCTTGTCTCATATCATCGTTTCATCTCACCTCATTTCATCTCATCACCTCATTTTAGCCCATTTCATCTGACCTGATCTCACTTCATCTCATCTCACTGTCCCCTCACCGTATCTAACTTAATCTTAATTTAACTTATTTTACTTTATCTCATCACACCTCATTTCATTTTTCTCATCTCATCTTATTTCACTTTATCTCATCTCACCTAATCCCGTATCATCTTACTTCATCTAACCTTACTTTACTTAATCTTATCTCACCCTACTTTATCTCATCTCATCTTGCCTCACCTTGTTTCATCTCATTTCACCTTATTTCATTTGATCTCGTACCACTTTGTCTCATCTCATTTACCCTCATCTGCTTTTATCTCTTCTCCCTTCATCTTATCTCACTTTATCTCATCTTATCTTACCTCACCTTTCTTTATCTCTTCTCACCTCACCTTGTCATTTTATCTCATCACTTTTCTTCATCTCACTTTCTTATTTCATCTCATCTCTTTTCATCTCATTTTATCTCATCTCATCCAATTATTACACCTCACTTCATCTCATCTCTCTTTACCTCATCTCATCTAACCTGAGCTCGCCTTTTTTCATCTTCATCTCAAACATCTTAGATCATCTCACTTCATGTCATCTCACCTCTTTATCTCATCTCATCTAACCTCGACTCACCTTTTTTATCATACCTCACTTCACTTTATCTCATCTTATCTCACTTTATTTCATTTTATTCAGTACCACTTTATCTCATCTCAGTTAGTCTCATCTCCTCACTTTGTCATCTCATCTAACTTCGACTCACCTTATTTCAAATCATATCTCATCTCACTTTATCTTGTATCATGCCATCTCACCTCATCTCATCTTACCTCATCATACTCTTTCTCATCTCATTTCACTTCATCCCAGAGCAGCAATCAGAAGCATCTGGAGGTTTAAATCTGTCTTACTGTGGTATCTGAAGGACTGACAGCAGGTTGGAAACATAAAGATGAAGAATGAGAGACCAGGCAAACACACACACACACAGACACAGCAGACTGATGAAGTGCCAAGCACAAATAGTTTAGTAACGTGTGTGCGTGTGTGTGCGTGCGTGCGTGCGTGTGTGTGTGTACTGTTCAACCCGAGTCATTACTTTCTGGGCAGTAAGCTATGAGGCAATAGCATCAGATATACATTATGAAAACCTAATTTATAGTACAGAGGATGATAAATAAGGTTCAGCAGCTCTGCAGATATGTTCCATCGATCAGACACTGCAGTGGAAAATGTGTCAGGCCAGCAGTTGCATTGTGAAATCTGACATCTCAACATGATTCACAGACACATAGCACAGGGAGGACAGCAACCAGTTTTCCTGGAAAAGTTTCAACGTTTCTACACTCACTCTTTCAGGGCAAGAAACTTATCCTTCGACAGGTCACAATGTCCTGTCCTACAATTCAACAGCAACTACCACTAAATATCTGGATGTTTGTAATAGAATAGGACTCTTTTGGTCACAGGACAGTTACTATATCCACTACACCCTCCTGCACTGAGAGAGGAGTTTGAGCAAAGAGGTTGAGTGATGAGAGACGGCTGATACATGATTTCAGTTTGTGTATTTCTTTTGTTATTTAAGCTTTTCCTTTCTTCACTTTCTGCTCATATATTTCACAGTTCTAGTGGTTTCACATCGTTGCGCCGACAGTCACTTCATGGTTCTTCAAAGTCAGAGCAGCTTCAGTTCTGATCTGTTGCCATAGTAACGCACTGCCCTTCACTCTTGACATTTCTTTAGCTGAATTGTTAAACTATTTTGAGCTTAAAATGTTTCATTTTAGCTAATAATGGAGACCGTTCTCTATTTTAAAGAAACTGATGATGAAGATTGGTTGATCACACTGATGTTGCATCCTCACAATCAAACCAGGCAGGTGTTATGCAAACATAATCATATCTTATTGAGTTAAATCTGTGACGAGCAAGTTTTCAGTTAGAGCCACAGCCTGGCCCGTCGGGTGATTGAAAACTCTGTTGGTGTCCTAGCATCAAGATGGAGAATTATTGCCCAGCCGATAGAGTTTCAAAGAAGTTAGACCAACAGTTCCATGGCAACAGTACCATGGCTGCCACTCTGACCATCTTGGGACGTTGTTTTAAATGGAAATAACCGCTCTACTCCATTTAAATCCTGTGGTTGTGCCTCTGGGTTTTGCTGATTTGAAATGTTTGATTGACAGCCGCAGACAAAACTGATGCAGTGAGAGGAGGACATACAGCAGTGTAATTTGGTGATTGGTGGCTCATCGGTGAAGTCATCCAAAAATTTAGCTGAAACCAACTTTTCCACAACAACAAGGAAACAAGGAAAAGGTGAAACTGTGCTCCAACATGAACAGACCTCCAGAGATTGGGCAGATCAGTTCAGGCTGGTTTGTGGATCTGCTTGATGAAATGTATTAGACATGAACAGGGATTCTCACCACTTGCGTCCTCCTGCCTCATGCTGCTGGACTGTGTAGCCAAACTGGGTTTCTTTAGACCCCGAGAGGAGCTTGAAGTTCTTTGTGTTGAAGTTGAAGCAGAGCTGAAGATCTGAAACACAGAAGATCAACATTAGCTTCAGTCTGAACGCAACAAACCTGCTCCTTTAAACCTTTACTGATCCAGTGAATTTGCGCTGAGCTCCAGGCTGAGCTGCCCTGTTCAAAAGGCTGAGGTTTCTAGCATGACTCGAATCATGTTTCTGATCAGCTGGCTAAACATTAGGTCATCATTTATAGCCAGTTTTGGTTCAGCTACGCTAAATATACCAGAGTTAATGAGGCTTCACCAGAAAGCTGCAGGTGAGCTAGCAAGCAGCTCCTGTGACTGTGAGGGTGTGTAAGTACATTTACCATTTTATGTTCTCTGTTACAACAGTGATGCAGGCTGTTGGACTTACAGTATATGTTGTAAAATGAATAGCTGTGTGTATTACTGTTGGCAATTGAGGCCAATGCAGAGAGTGGCTTAAAGGCAGGAGTTGCTTAAAGGCATTCTGGGAAATGTAGAAAATTACTAACAAAGCAGATTAAGAGACAGAGACACAAATTTTACACAGATTTTTTTTTTCTTTAATTTGGCACCAAGTTTAACAAATTTGAAACATTTGAACAAAAATTTTACATTTTATTACACGCATTTTACAAATTTGACACAAATTCTAAGCAAAGTGGTGGATTTTAAGGGGTTAACATCCCCCCTCACCTGGGATCCTCCAGATCTGTCGTGTCATTTCCACTTTCCCACAGTTTAAAAAATAAAAATTAATCAGATTACATATGTTGCTAAACACATCCTGAGACAGTATGATGCTGTTAATAACATGTTGAAACAGGTTATTTAGTGCTGAATAAAACACTATCACTAATAGAAACAAAAAGCACTTGTTTATTTCTCCCTTAAAGCCTCTTACCCTGTCGTTCTACTCAAACAAGATGTGAACATTACAGTTTATAGTGTTGCATGTTTCCCAAACTAGACACAGAGGTGCTGAAAGTGACCCTTTGTTCTTAAGAGTGTTCAGTGGGGAGGAAAAGCTTGATGGAGGCTGAACCCCCTCCAAGATCAGAAACCCTTCAACTCTCATCTTCCTCCCTCCTCCTCCTCCTCCTCCTCCTCCTCCTCCTTCCTCTGGCCTGCACAGTCTGATACTGGAACTTCCTCTGGTTTCAATTAAACTCTTTATCGGAAGGTCAGCGGAGGACTGGAAGGCTTTCTAACTCTGCCAAGTGTGACAAAAACGCAGATAATAAAAGATGATGAAGATGACGTCACGGTGCTTTTCAAGTTTACTTTCCACAGGAAATGGAAATGGTGAGAGGCAGGGAAGGCGGGAAGAGACGATGATTTCATTGTGTTAACAAAAATCAAAGTGGGTGAAAATAGACTGATTTAACCTGCATCCTCCAACTGATTCTTAATAAGAACAAAATCAAAAAGGGGGAAAAGCCACGCTACTCTTCTTCTGTCAAAAAATTAAAAATGCGTCTCTCCCAGCTGTGTAAAAAGTTTAGGAGCAGCTTTAAAACAAGAATTTCAAACATGACATAGAAATGAGTCAGTAACACAGGCCTCTGTCTTCCTATGTGGTCCGGTCCCCTGACCGGACGACCTGGCTGACCTCACATTCACACTGTGACACAGAAGTCCATTCATCTCCTGCAGAGCCGAGCGAGCAGGAAGCTGAGCTGATGTGTGGACGACCAGCGAGCTCGTGGCTGAACTGTTCTCACTCAACACACAGTCAGATTTCTGCACCTCCTTGTTTTTCATGACTGATGTGATTTTGTTTCATAAACAAGATTTCTGCCAGAAGAAGTTGATTCCAGCCATTCAGAGCCTCCCGCCTCTCTAGAACTTTAATTTGTGAGAGGACAGGAATAAACTCAAAAATGGAGCTTGGGAAAAGGCTAAATTTATAGTTGGGGAAAAGGAAAGCGCTGGTTATTTTACTGTGTTACTGTTTATTTTCTATTAAAGGTCTACTAAGTCGTTTGTAGACAAAAAAATATAACAAAAGTAATAAAAATGAATAATTACATAAATAAATGTTTAAAATTATGTACACTTGCATCAGATGATGAGTCAGATTGCTTTATATGATGAAAAGGAGCTATTTTATTTATATTTTACTCTACATGTTGCAGGCCGTGACTACATGGAGGGCTCCATGTGTAAAACAACTAACTAACATTCGCAGAAGAAGACGAGCTTCGCGCTCATTGGCTGGAGCTGCTGCGTGTATCCTGTCCGGATTCACGCGACTAGTTAGTGCTGTTTCCGCGCCACATTTCAGTCTGGATCTACCTAATAATGGAAGACCATCATTATGCAGCAGGGTCTGAGGCGGTCAGACCCAAAGAGTAAAAATGAGCGCAGAGTGGCTTCCAGGGCTCGCGGGGGCAGCCAGCGGTGAGGCGCGACCATGCCGTTTTTCATCCATGCCGGTGAGTGTCGCGGTAGAGATCAAGAGCAGGGTGCTGCTTAACGCGAAGAAGAGATTTTGGGAAAATGACTTAGCGGCCCCTGTGGACAAAAGCGATAGTGTTTCCCAGGAATAAAGACTGCATTTCCCATGAGCACCGCCGGCTTCTGTCGTGAAGATCTTTGCTAGGTGCATTTGTTTTGGAAAGGAGTGGAAGAAAGACACAACTTATTCTAAACAATTTTTCTTCTTTTCTTTTTTTTCTTTTTAAACAGCTGTTGGCAGGATGCATAGCGATGAGGTCATGTATCTATTCATGCCTATGTAAGATTAATAACTGTAATATGATGGTGAAACAAAGTAACCTAAATCGTTTCGTCTGATTTTGAGGTGAATCCCACCCTGTGGCAGACATTTAGAATAACTATATAGAAACAGGTCAAATAAAGTCATCAGTATTAAATTGGGACTTTATCATAACCAGTTAAAAACTCCTTGCAGCTGCTTTAAT
>OMKZ01018868.1:0-13040 GCA_900302535.1 Neoniphon sammara
GGGGAGGGGTGGTGGGCTGAAATATCTTGGTGTTACGAGTCGTGTGCACAGATTGGTAGGCCAGCAGGCATACCAGAGGGAGGAAATGTAGCCGTGCCAGGCCTATCACTCCCAGTCCAAAACCACCTGATTTGAATAACTGCAGCCAGCCAGTGTCTAGGAAACAATAGCCAACTAACATTATGGGCCTATCCCTCACCTTATGCTGGCCCAACAGCAACATGTACAGGGACCATGACATGTGTTTTTGTGTGTGTCAAATGCAGACAAGGCCAAAGTCTAGCGTTTTATTGGGAGTAATCAAGAGAATATTGCAGCTTAACACCCCGTCTTGGTCATCTCATTGGGCAGAGTAGGGGGTGGGAGCGAGGTGATGTGTGTGTGGTGGTATGCTCATTCATCCACCAATTCATCCATTCATTCATTTGATCTTTCTCAAACTAATTGAACCCTCATGCAGCAGATTGAGCAAGCAGAGATACAATAAAAGTTCACCGAGCTGAACCCCGAGATTTCTCTCAGTCTGACGTTTTCAATTACTAAGCCTATCAAAAATCAAAGATGTTGTAGTATTGTTTTTACACCTTTGATACCTGCTTTTTTAGGGGGTGGCGAATGTGAAAAGGGAGTGGCAGTCCACCTTGCCATAAGTATTTAACACACACGCATTATTAGTCATACTGGAGGAATTAGAGGAAAACAGCAAGTCATCTACTCACTTTCCCTTTTATTAGATTTAACGAGTAACCCATTTGATGTAATGGGCATGGTTGTGGAAAGTGGTGCCGGAAAGTGATGCCTCTCCTGATTCTGTGTCGTCCCAGCTTCCTTTTACAAAATGCATGGGAGGAGAGGAGCAGGCTGGGACCTTAGATCCTTTCATTTAGTGTATCTTGTGAAGGAGGCATGTAGGCATATTGTGACCAAGGCTTTTGCCACCTGAGAGATGGAGGGAGGTTTCCCCCCACCCTCTTGTTAGTACAAATTATGAAATAAATCCCCCTTAACAGGATTTTAGGGAGCTGGCCGCCGCCTCCCTTGTTAAATATGGACTAATCATTCAATGTTGCCCCTTAATCTCCTTTAATAACCAACCACTCAACTCATTTTGCAAAAATGTAAACTCAGCCAGTGACTCAAACCAAAAAGTCTGTGTTTGATGGTGTGTGTGTGTGTGTGTGTGTGTGTGTGTGTCCTGTTTGTGCAGCCCTGAACCCTGCACTCTGCTACACAAAACAGGCCAGGAGAGGACATATTTATTCAGTTAATATTCACTCATCCCAAACCAAAGAGACCGTGATTATGATTCATAATCATCAGTCATTCTGTTTGTATAGTAGCTGGTAATCAGCAAGCCTGTTCAGTATGCTGGATTTCAGAGTGATTTAGTTGCACACTTATGATGACAGGATGTGTACAATTACTGTCTCCAAATATGCAGTCCTAGGAAAGATATGACACAGTAAGCTGTAGGGTACAAAGCTTCCTGTAATATATGAGTGAGGTTAAAATTGACTGGTAACAGGCAGCATTGTGACACACGTCACCATTTATGCTTCAGTATGGCTTCTTTTTGTTTAATGAAAATATCACGTTTTGCATAAAGCCCTACTGGATTTTTGCTACTATGTGGAATAGATACTACTCCAATAAGCATAGATCGGTATAGTTTTTGGACAGAGCATGTTTTCTAGGTCCACTTAGCCCATTCCTGCAGTTGCTCCCTCCTTCCGGTGTAGCTTGCCTTCTGTGTGGTTTGTCCTGAGGTATCATGGGAATGATTTATGTAGTGCCAGGGGGAGGCTGAGGCTGGCCACGGGAATAGATAGGAGATGTGAAAGGACATGCAGTAGGCCAAACCAGGATAACGGACCTAATTGACCCTGATGGACAGGGGATAGTCAGTCATATACACATCAACATACACACACCTAAGCTTGCAAAACAATTATTGCTAAGTCAACCGTTTATTTTCAAAGAGGCAAGTGCACATTGATTATATGAACTTATACACAACAGGGCTCTGAATTAAAAGTGAAAGGTTGTGTGTGCCAATTTGTGTATGTACACTTCGTATAGACTTTTACTACTCCCACTAATAGCGTTCGAGTTAACCGGAGGATGCTGTGCATGCTCTATATGGCTCCATTAACCTATATGCTATCAGTGTATTGAGGGTTCTCAAATTCACTAATTGCTTTGTGTCCCTGAGGACCTCATGCCGCCAGGCAAATACACAACACAGAAAAGTCAAGCTTAGAAGTTTTTTCAGTTCCTCAAAATGTCCATGTTTAGTGCATAGTTTTCACAAATTTTCCAGTCTTTTAAACTATTTTTATAATCTTTCAAACTCAGTAATTGCTCTGTGTCCTGAGGGACTGTGTACTCTGAAGCAGCTGAACAAGTTTAGAACTTTGCAAGCTTTTATGTCCATTAGGCTCAGAAAATGAAAAAGAGGGACATACAGAATTTAACCATCATTTAACTTAACAAGTTGATCAAGAGAACATAAGTTGTAGCAATAATTTGGAAATGTAGCTGCAGTGGAAGGATGGCTCAGACAGAGCTACACCTTGGAGCTGTCCTGTATAAGTATAGTTTCTTACTCCTGGCCACTGAGCGGCTTCACTGGAGGAGCTGTGGTTTTACAGCTTGATGCTACTTGTTGAGACCAGAAAGAGAACTTGATATTTACACCTGAAACTTTTCCTACTAGTTCAGGGCATTCAAATGAAAAAAATCAGCTGAAAACTTGGACTGTCAACCATTATGCAACTGGGTCTATTTTCCCAGCAAAATAATGCAGATGTTATTGGGCCTTTCAGCACAAAACAAAAGGACATTTGATCATTAAGACCTTTGAGGAAGAGTATGTTAATGAATAATTATTGTTAGTAAATAATTTACCCTCTGACCCTCAAACATTTTATTGTTTTGGGAAAATAAAGCGAGGTAGGAAAGAAGGTGAAAGGTGTGGCTGCATGACAGGAGCTGAGAGTCCAGACCCATGCAGTCATGGGATGCTGATGATGAATGGAGAAGAGTTGTAGGCAGCAACTTATAGAGGGAATGATGTCGAAGTGGACTAGAAATGGGTCTCATTTATCCTCTTGAAAAAAGAGAATGTGATTAATGATAGCATAGATAGGTAATTTAATTATTCTCTTCTCCTGAAGGTATGTTAAAACTCTGAAAAGCACAAAGGTTTTAAGTAGGTAGGTATTAGGTAGGAAGGTATTAAGTAAAATTGATAAGTGTAGACCACTAACATTATGTAAAGTTTTAAAATAGCCTTTCAGAACGCTGATCAAAAGTTGGTATTGGTTTTTATTCTAGGGCTTTTACATTCATATTTGAAAACAAAATATCAGTGTTCATCATTAGTGAAATCCACTATGAATCAGTTGTACAAAATCAAACCGTCTGGCTAACTCCACTCACTTCCTTTGTAAACAAAACAATTTATGCTCAAAATCTCGTGGGAAGAGAGATCATCTGGCACTGAAAACAGTTCTAAAGAGGGCCTTCTTTTTGTCTATTTTACCAATCTCCTAAACAAGCCTGGCAGGTTTAGATGCCTATCACTAAAATAAACTGACCATCCTGCTACAGGCTGCTACAAGTCCTTGTTTTCTCACTTTTATGATAATGGTCGTGGCCTGTGAGTTCTCACCATGCTGTATGCTAAAGCGTTAGCATGCGCACAGTACAGAGCTATCTATCAGACTAACAGAGATGATTTTGGTGCCGGTCCTTCGGCACATATTGGGTAAGGTGAGCAATGGATCTAACTCTCAAAAGTCAGGGTTGTTCTGTAACAGCCATGCCTGCTTAAATTAAAGGTAAATCAACAAAATTTCAGCATAGGTAGAGAACATCATATATACTTACAACTGGATAAGTTTGTACCTTATCTGACTTAAAACTGTTAAGCCCCCCAGCCGTATCGTCTAACAGGAGGGATTTGATCTAACATTTCAGTTAATGATGTGCGTGTTATATTTTATGCTCTGTGACTAAATAATCGGTAATCATTTTAGTGTCTATCTGTCTAGTAAAGAGAGTGATGTCAATGAATATGTGACCTACATGGCATTTAGAACAAAACCAGCTCCTACATCACAGACAGAGCTGTTGTGTCTGCTGTTGTTCACAGTGTTTGATAGCATAGTCCGATTCAAACCAGTTTATATTTTGCATTGATTAAGATGAAACTAATACATTATTAAAAATACTTAATGCATAGAACACACACACAAAGCACAGCATAGGGTCTCTGACACTGACAATATATTGTATAGTGCCGCCGTAGTGCTTAGTGAGATTGTTCTCCAGCTGTAGGGCCCAGGTTTTATTCCCCATGAGGCCATACCTGTCGAAATACCCTTGAGCAAGATTCATTACCCCTACTTGCTCCTGTGGTGCCACACAAGCTGAGCAACCCTGCAGTCAAGCCCAAGCAAAAAGACAATTTACCTTTAGCAGGGTGAATAAAGTGTACCCGCCCCCCATCCCACCTCACCCCACAAAAAAAACAAACAAACAGAGATAGATATGAACTAGCCTTATATTCCAACCCTTTAAACACAAATTGTCACTCAGGTCTTTTATATAAGATATAGCTGTACTTCTGCATATACTTTGTATGTCTGACCTCGATGTTTGTTTAGCATTGAGGACTCAAATGTCTCTTGACAGTTGAAAGGGTTAGAAATGAATAATTATCATCTGCTAAATTAACAGTTGTAAAAGTGGCACGGACTAGTTCCAATCCTCAAGCGACACCGGATCTAGTTTATAATGCCTGTCTCCCTGCACACATGCACACACATGCAGTACCTGTACACATATGCACGTACGCAAACAGGAGGGATGAAGGGGTATGAAAGTAAATCAGACTCAGAACATCTGAGAACACACAGAAGAGATAATCAACCATTTTTTAAAAATAAAACAACCGCTCCGTAATGACAACTTCTTAAAGGTGCACTATGCAAAATTGCGATGCGAATTGAGGTGAGGACTTTTAGACTCAGTAAAAACCTAATAAGCATGTAATCTATTAGTGAGTTGGGCAGACATTGAGAACCATGTGGACTCAACTTTTGTCCGTTGATTCTAAACGGTCCTCATTTCAGTCACACCTCTGCAATTCTGCATAGAGCACCTTTAAATCATTGCAATATTACACCATGCCTAAGCTTCTATGGCAAGCCACTTAAACATTTAATCAGTAAAGCAATTGTGATATCAACAATTGCTTTTTGACTAGTTAGAATTCCAAGCTACCATATCCATAATGTAATTTTGACTAGTATACAGGTCTAATTAAAAATATCTACAATTCATTTCTCACTAGTCAAAATGTTAATTATTGATATGAACAATTAATTTCTTACTAGTGGAAATTGTCATTGTAGATACCTGTACTTACTTACAATTAGTCAACTGTTACCACTGACTTCTATACGAACTCAGTTAGATAGATATCTATAATTAAGTTTTAACATGTAATAATTCCAAGTTGACATATCCATAACCTAACTTTGACTAGTTGCAATTCTCATCAGTTCAATTCTAAATAGTAGCAGTTTTCATTGTAATTGCTCTTAAATTACAGATACCATAAATAACCCATAACCCATAAATGGAATTTTAATTCATTTGTAGATATATGTAATTGTTATTCTTACTAGTGAAAAAGGAATTACTCTATAATTAAATTAAAGATATCTGTTAATCAGTTTTGACTAGTGAAAATGTAATTTGTACATGTGAAAATATATTTGTAACATATCAAAATTGTTTTACAGATATCTTAAATTAACATTTCGACATGTCAAAATTCCATTTTTACATGTTGAAATGTAATTTCCACTAATGAAAACTAAATCGTTACCAGTCAGCCCTACTGATTAAATGTTAAAACGGCTTTCCATAAATCTTCACTCTTGGACTTTTGAAAGTCCAACTGTTGCAAATCATCTGTCAAAATGGTTTGCAAACTTGTTCAACTGCCCAGTCACACCAGCTGCAACTGTAGGAACTTTGTCAGCGTTGTAGCTGAATGAAGTATGCTGCAGCTTTTAACAAGCGCTTTAAGCTTTTAACATATGCAAGGTTGGATGTAATATGATTCATGTATTAATGCAGGAAGGCTTAAACAGCCAACAATAGAAAGTGCTGAATTGGAGAGCAAAGCTTTAACAGTTATAGAGCCATTATTAGAAGGGAATGATCAAGGACTTGACAGTATGGTGTGATTTTGTTTGAGTCACAATACAATACGATGCTGAACTTCAAGCCAACAATAACAGTATTTCGCACAGTGCATATGACAGGCTTTAGCAGTGAATTGATACTGTGTAACTACACAGTATATCTTTTTCGCTTTGTGATGTGTGATTGCATTATAGATATGAAAAAACTGGGCCAAAAACAGAAATAATTTTACATTGTTACTAAACAAATGTAGATGCAGACATGTGTACTGCATCTACTGCATCGAAATAACTTAAAACAACATGTCCACACACACTGAAAAGGCACTACTTTCACTTCCATCAGATTTAACCACAGGCTGTTGAATAACATGACTAGAGTTTGGTAATGTGCATGCATGTTCAGTACTTTGCTGGCAAACCTTACAGATGCCGTTACTTTTACTGAGTTCATGTTGCTCCCCTGTGTTTCTCTTTGAGCTTTACTGGTGCTGGCTTAAAGGCAGCCACTGTCATTACTGAACAGATGTGACACCTATCAGCCCATATTTTCTAAAAGTGAAAAACCCGCTTCTTTGTAAAACAGTGGACATTACAAGTATTGCATTATCAGTTCTGAATCAAAAATAAAAAAAAAACATTGTATGATTCAGTGCTTTCAATCGCTCAGCACTAGCTCAAGTTGAAATTTATACAGCGTGTTTCCAGATCCTTTGAGTTTGATTTTCCATCATTAGGTGACAGCAGATGCAGACTGACACATAACACCCTTCACCCCCTTCCACACCTGGTGAGTAGGGTTGGGCAATATATCAATACTGATATCGACGTATTTGATTTTGTCCATATCGTCCAGCCTTATTGGTGACTCAGCAGGCTCTGATGGCTATGGTACAGATGTGTGCGCACACATGCACACACACACACACACACACACACACACTTGGTTATTGGTATACATATCACAATCCAAGTATACTCTCTGTCTGCATCACACTTTCTCTTCCCCTCTCTACTTTTGTCACTTTTTCTCTCACACAGTGATGTCAGCTGAACTGTCTGTGCCCTCTGCTTTATTAGTGACCATCAGGACCCAAATGTGGGCCCTGGGTCCCCAAATTTCTTTACAGGAACTGTTGTCATCAGTGGCTTAAGGCTCTTGAATGATGTTTTTTTTTAATGATATGCTACGTAACTGTAACCTTTCCACATCCCTGTAGAAATCAATGTGATGTAGCTTGAATAAAATACTGTAGCCTAGTAGGATAGTGTCTTGCAAATTAGGGTTATTTCTATGACACGTTTACTTGAAAAGGGGTCCACGACGGAAACATTTCCTACACGTGCTCATCTTTAAAAAGTAGACTCAGCTGTCCCAAAATTTGGTACAGTCTGATTCTGTATTGTATAAGTGTATTACAGTGTGTCAGAACAGATCAAATCAGGTCAAATTCCTTTTGCACCCTTTCCACTTGGGAAATTAAAGCCGATTCTGATCATGAAGGTCTCCAAAGCTGAATTTGAAATTCACACAGGCACAGTGAAATCAAGATTTCTTGTAAACTCTTTGCGGCACAGTCATCTCTTGACTGCCTACACAGGGGAAACTAATTTTCTCTTCATTTGAACAGCCACGATAAGAATGAAACTGTGCCACACGGAGAAGCAAACCAGATCCTTTGTGACTGTATATATCCAAAACCCACTGGCATAGTTAATTGAAGTTTATGAGATCACTCGCTCTACTTTTTCTGTATAAAACTAGCCAGAGTGCATTTTTATTTAACGTCCATTTGACAAGGTTATAATAATTACTAATTTTATTTGTAAAGCGCTTTCAATCAAAGTGCTGTACAGGTAATAAAATCAATCACAATCAATAAAACATAAAACTAAAAAACAGTAACACAGGTTAAATTGTTGTTAATAGCCACTGGTCTACTCATGGCCGTGGTCTACTTTCTAACAGAAAACTCCATATGTAGGCTATGTATTTAGTGATCATTAGAGGTCATTGATAATTTTGGCCAACATTCACAGAAAATTTGTGCAAATGGTCTTGTAACTATGTGAAGCATGCTCCCTTTTCACTAAAATTACAGAAATTATTCATGTAGTGTGTCAAAGTTGTAACTTAAGTAAATTTGTTAATTCAGACTTCCACAGTTTCAAATGATTCTGTCTACTAGTGATGTGTGGATTTGCTCTAAGTTCACCTGAATCTGTCTGCGTTACCAACTCACCCGACGACAACTGCCCGACATCGTAGTGATTTTAATAAAACTCAAAGCCGCATCCACATGAACCTGCTTGGCTAATGTTGCATAATGTCAGGAGGGGTAAAATGTGGGGAAAATGCACTAATTAAGCTAAGAATATTCCTCTGTTTTGAACTTTATATTGTTACTATTTTAATCTTTTCAACCTGCAACCCCCCTGCTGTTATTCATAACCCGCCCGCTGTTTTGCTGACCCATAACTGCCCAAATCCACTGTTATGGGTTTCCCCACGGGACCTGTGGGTCGCAGCTCAATCCATGCATCACTACAGTCCACCTAACTGGAACAACGAATAACAAAAAAGATACAAGAAATTCTATTCTATTATTTCTATGTATAGCATGGTTTCCTTACTGTTTCAGGCAATTAAAATAATTTAAATTTTCAATTTAAAGATTTCAATCAAGGTTTAAGTACCTTGCATAAGAGCGCATCAAGGGTAGTTGTTTAGGGAGGTTTTTACAGCTAATACATCTCCCGGCAAATTTCCCTAATCAGTGCTGGCATTTGAATTGACAACCTCACAGTTGATGGCTCTTTCACCTTGAGCTTATATTTCACTCTCACTATGGACCTCTACTGGGTTTTCAGAAGTAGCCAAATGCTGTTGACCACTATCTAGGTTTGCTTAATTGTGTTTTGGTCCCAGAGTGTCAGATTTGGCTAAAAAGGGGTTTTAGTATGCAAAGGAGTGCAACACATACAAAGCCTTTAACAGAGTCTGTAGGTTAAACTGGAATGCACCACACAGCAGGTCCCTTGGCTAACTGTTGAATTGGTCTGCCAAAGTTCTCAATGAATCAAATGAAACTCCAGTCCCCCGCTCTTCACACCCAAATAGTTCTTGTCACCACAGAGGAGAGAGAGAGAGATGTTCTTGGTCTGCAACCAGACCAAGGAAACTAAGGAGCTGAAAGGAAAGCATATACTCAATGTGTGTTTGTGTATGCGTGTGTGCATTTGCTACATGTATGTGTGCTTATGCATGCATCTTCCAAGACATGGTGTTGTGTGTTGGGAGCCATGATTGCAGCCTGTAATGGTTCAGCCTCTTCGTTCTCAGACACACTTACATTTGACAGTTCTTTGAAAACGGTCAAATCCTCACTTTCCAGTCTGGCACCATCATACTTTGAACCACGTAGGCACCTGTTTGGGAAAACTTGAACACAATGAAGGGATGTCTCTGTACTTAACAGTGTTGATTTAGTTACATCATCAGTGGCAGCAGTGTGAACAATCTGATCAGTGTTGTATGTTGTTCAAACCTTTGGAATATGAACAGTCAGTGGAAAGTTATAAAAACCACTGAACATTTTTTTGGTTCCAAACTGCAGCCATTAAGTGTGTACCCAGCCTTTGACAAATTGAAGTTTCTTAAGATATAGTTAGGGTCCTAAATAGATTGTGAACTGATTTGTTCAGGATTCAGTGTTCATGTTTTTGTTTTGCCCAGTTAGACCAGCAGGTCAAGGTTCTAGTTGTCCCTGATCTCAAACGATGGGGCTCTGGAATGGGAATAAGTGAGATAATGACACCTTGCTGAGCCAAAGGAAGCACTTAAAACAGGATTCTAACACAAGCCTTCAGAAACAGCATTTCTGGTTTGCGTCCATTGTTAGCTTAGCTACAAAGCTAGCTACTTGAGCAAGTTAATTTTCGTTAATGGATAAAGATTTTGAATCCAGACGCAATGACATTTGTTTATTCATTGTACTTGATTAAGCCAGTGAAGCCTTTGCAGCTTCTCAGCCTTAAGATTCTGCTGACCAGTGACAACTTGTTTTTCAGTCACCTTGTCTGTATTTTACCTGAGCTTTCAGATGAAATTGGAAATAACTACTTAAAATTGCTAAGTATAAATTGGCCATTGTTTTACTTACTGCATGGATGAGCCTTTTTAGAACCATATCTGTAAATGTAACCACTTGTGGGGGGGCGGGGTACATATTCAGGAGGCTGCCACTCAGTGTGTGTTTTCGATAATTGTAGCCAGCTTGTTTCACCTTCCATGGGCATGACTGACAAACAGTACAAAACATAAAGGGGCTTGATTAATTATTTTTAGTTCAATGAAATTGTCACTACATGAGAAAAATCTTTTCTTTACACTTTTTAATTTGAAGTAGCCACCGCCATAGGTACTTGACACAACACTGATCCCTAAAGTAGAATAGGCCAGAATGTGACTTTTGAATTTCCGGCCATTGTGCCAGAGACCTGCAAATGTTGCAATTCTTTGGTTGGCTGTAGAGGTTGATTAAAAAAGTCTTAAATTATGTAATATCCCTTTAAGGAGCTTGGGTGCTGGGGCAAGATATTCAATTTCAGTTGCTGGCTTAAAAAATGAAGAAAAAATGAAAAATAAATAACCTAAATAACCCTACTAGATAAAAAAAAAAAATGTGTCCGTTAATTTGTCCACCCTGCATGTCTGCTTTCTCAGGTACTGGAGAGAGTGGGAAGAGCACTTTCATCAAACAGATGAGGATTATCCATGGCGCGGGCTACTCGGAGGAAGACAAGAGGGGTTTCACCAAACTGGTCTACCAGAACATTTTCACAGCCATGCAGTCCATGATCCGAGCCATGGAGACGCTCAAGATCCCCTACAAATATGAGCACAACAAGGTAAATGGGATCCTTTCACTGAATCCATTCTGAATTCAAGTGGTGACTGACATAAAATAGCTGCCACAAAGTGAAAGTCGAGGATGAAGACTGGGTGAAAGAACACTATAGGAAACAGTGGAAAGATGCCTAGAAAGTGGCCAGTGTATTTTTAGAATACGGTTTATCTTATTTTGAGCAGCCATCCATAATCATTTCCTGTCCTTTTGATGCTTCCTGTGTCCTTAAAACACTCCGACCCTCCATCACACCCTGTGTGCGTTTGTTTTTGCCTCTGTGTGTCTCTGTGTGTGCAAAGCACATGTGCGTGCATACACATGAGTGCACACAGAAATGCACATGTGCATAAGAAGCCTATCTTATGTAACAGCAGGCCACACTTCAGCTAAGACCACTCACCCAAATTTGACCTCACTTTCAGTAACAAGCTCTTTTTTATTGAATGAGTTCCACTTGTACTAATAGCGTTGGGAGCTGTTACAGTGACCTCTTACTCGCAGTTTGTTCCCTATGAGAGTGACAAATGAAAGGAAGTGGAGCGTAGGAGTTGTCACCTTGGCAGGGCTTCTCATAAATCAGACCATTTGAGATGACAGCAGACCAGCTTTAGCAGCCAGCTTTAGCTCTTCCTTGCCCAGCCACAGCCAGTCTGTATGCTGATTGCAAAGTTTTACGGAGATTTGGTGGGGAGAGGATGATGTATTATTCACCACCATTTTTTGAATGTTTTTTTGTTTTGTTTTTTAGTGAGATTCCGAACTCTGGTGACATTCTTGGGATGTTGATTAAGCCACAAGAACTACTTAACTGATAACGTGCAGAAAGAAATTGGATAGAAATGAGATCTTAATACATCTATTTAAAATTTGATCTCTACACAAACAAAGATTTTTGAGTATGATGCATAATATTATCATCATGGTTAGGTGTTAATTGTCAAATAGCCTTTAAGATGAAATGAAGAAGTGTTTTATATTATCACTGTTTTCAAAAAGTAGAAGAAGACCAGTCATTCACTGCCATTCATTTCCTGCACAATATTTTTTTATTATGCTAGTGTGTTGTTTTAATTATTTGATTCGTTAAAGTAGTGTTTTACTTCTGTGGCCAAATCAGAGACTGCAGTAAAGAGGAGCTTTTGATTCCTGCCAGCCCATTTTGTCAGTTAACTAATAGGCCAGCGTTGTGAGTACAACGTTTTGTCACTCTTTGCTTTGAGATATTATGTCGGTTTTCAGGGGAATGTCACATTCTTGCTCCAGCTTATGCTTGAATGCTGTGCTCTATAACTTGTAAAATAGCACTGTATCTGTCAAAATGGCATAACACATTCATTCAAAATCTGCATTTTTCTGCAAAACTCAGCCATGCACTATCATGCCGCACATTCACTGACTGATCAGTCATCCTTACTGTTTTGAGTTTTATGCCTGTGAGAGAGAGATAGGGGGTTTTGACTAAGACACTCAATACTCTGTGAAACAATACTGGAGTACTACAGTACTCTGGAAACAGCAAGTGATTGTCATATATTGTAACCAACTCACCCATACACCTACAATTCAAATACCAAGGACCAAAGAATCCAGGAAGGTAAAAGAAAACTTTAAGGAAGTGAAAATGAAAATGTTTAGTCATACTTTGATTTTCTCTCCACATTTACTGTAAATGTCAAGACTGGCTTGGCTATTCACATCCTTCCTTGACAGTGGATCATGACAGTGTATCTCTGCTTTGTACCTGTTTTTTTAGGTACCTTAAAGTATGAAAATAAACTTTTCTTTCAACTCTTGTCTGTATGACCATCAGGGCCGGCCCAAGCCTCCATGGGGCCCTAAGCGAAATTTGATTTTGGGGCCCTCCATTTCTGCTATTATTTTTGATTGTCTGTCATTTACACACCTACAA
>OMKZ01018869.1:0-14979 GCA_900302535.1 Neoniphon sammara
CAATCTGATTCAAATCAGCTCCGCAAGTCAGAACAGAGAGCAGGCAAATAATGCATTCGATTCTACCTGGGCTTTGAACGTGCCTTTCTTTAATAGTCCCATTGCTAGGGAGCTCTCTATACAGTTTCAGGCTCTCTTTTAGGTGTAGCCCTTTGATTCACAGCGCTATTCTACTGGGTTTTCAGACGCTGCAAGCTGCAAGAAACGGGTCCTCTGTGAAATACTAATTAGCCTGTGGGATTATTTTTCAGGTGATGTATTTCGTCTGTCAAATAAATTCTGCATAAGTGAATGGAGCATTTAGATAAAGCTAAAATGATTTAGCAAAATGACTGCACAGCAGTCCCCAGTGTCTACAGTGTTTACTTGTCAGGGTGCAGCAGTGGGAGTTGCTCCACTTATAGAAAATGATTTGGGTGAATATTTGCAAACAGTGGTGTTTTTTTCCCCTCCACTCTAATTAAACAATGTAAGTCTTATCGGGGACAGAGATATCCATAACGCCAACCTGGAGAGCTTGTGGCACTTAAAAGCCATAAACACAAGACAAATGTTCATCAGCTGCACAAGTGCTCCATAATCAATCATATGCCTTAGCGGAGGAAACAGATTATTTCCCGTGTAAGAGAGTGCTGATTCTGACATAAGAAAATTAATGTATGCATTCTAATTGTGAGCAATCTCTGCATACAGTGGTACACAAACAGCTAAAATATACTGCTCTTATATAACTGTAGAAAAAGAGGTAACTGTGACAGATCACTATCAGACTCGTCCAAAAGGAAGCCTGCTGTGGGAAGAACAACAGCAACACCCTGTGGCCTCGAAAAAGCATAACACACCAACCTCAGACTAGGATTTACAGTATAGTCCTTGTATCTGTGTCAGGACCCCCTGAATATACCGTATAGCGCTGATGACAGCTGTATTTTGTCCTCTCAAAGGTCATATTAAATTTTCTTCCAGCTGCAAAATGTCACTTTGCCATTGCAGGATATTATTCAACTTCATCACTTCCATCAGGTGAGCGCATGCTGCATGATGATGCCACATGGCTGCAAGGACACCACTTTGCAAGCGACGAAAGTCACCTGTACAGACGGAGAGTGGCCTATCAGTTGTAATTCTTCAAAGATATGAAGGCAACTGAGAGTAAACAAACATGCAACCTCCTGTTGACCACAGGTCCCCAGCCATATGCCAGTGCAGGTAGTCCCCCAAAAAAACTGCCAGGTGAGAGCGCTTTAATCACCTCTGAAATGAGTGATTAGAATAATTATTTCAGTGGAGAGGGATGGCTCTTGCTATTAACAACCCTCTGTTCAATATCACAACAAATTAGTTCACGCTCATTAGTATGAGTTGTGCTTGCCCGGTGGTTCGGAAAGCATCCATTGGGAACCCGCTTTATTACTCCCTATGAGTAGAGCATGTAATTAGCATTCATCAAATGCTGTGTTTATATAACATCCTTCCTCACAAATATAATTTAACATTACATAAGCTTTACATGCCTGATCCATATGGAAAAGGGTCTTGCTTACAAGGCAAAATTGTTACATCAAAGGTCACCAGAACTTCCTGAATTGGAAAAAACATTCTGAGAGAAACCAATAGGTTTCATTTAGATGTGTGTGTGTGTGTGTGTGTGTGTGTGTGTGTGTGTGTGTGTGTGTGTGTTTTCTATAGTTCAGCCCATTCCACAATAATATGAAAGAGAAAAAAATAATAAAACAAAATAAAATGTATTAAAACGAAATCATGATGAAAATAAATAAATTAATAAAAAAAAAAGAATTATAGAAATTGATCAGCATAATACTAAGGGTAGGGGTTTCCCCACTCATGGTTTCTGCCCCCGGTTCAGGGTCCCCTGAAAATGTAATCCCTTGAGAATTACTCGCAAGTTAGGAATGAGTTTAAGGAACGAAAACTTGCTTTTAAATTCATACAGTACATATCATCAATCTCAGGAAAGCAACAATTTTACATTTTGGGGTAAAGCCCCTTTTTCCAAAAGAGGTTGAAAGCCCTGAGGGACAGAATTGCAGTGAGCACACACTTCCTGATGGAGCTGCTCCTGCGAAGAATAAAAATACCCACCTAGCAAGCTAGCTGGACGAGTTGTCAAAAAGTTATGTCTGTCTGTCAGGTGGATAGAGAACGGCTCCTTTGGAAAATGGACGATGCTTTTCAACCTTCTGTATATGAATAGTGGAAAATAGCCCCATGTCCAGAGAGCCGGCGCTGGTGACCAGTCAACTGCGAAGGGTTGGATTGATGAAGCTAATAAGTCTCTCCTAGCTAACGTTAGCATCAAGGCCAGCCAGCTAACGTAAGCTGGCTAGCTGATACACTTTAGGCCTCGAGTAGATTTGTATTTTGTTCGTGGTGTGATAATATTAAATTGATTTAGAGTGTGGGCAGTGTCGGGCTACAATGACTCGATATTATTTATCTCTTTTGATACCACAAGCTAACTTTTAGCAGACATGTTAGTGCGTGAGAGCTTTTCTAGTACGCGCAGTAACGGTAGCTAAGTTACAGTTAGCGCAGCTCAGTTAGCCAGTTAGCCGACTTCACCATATTAGCCGAGTGAAGGCTATTCTTGCTTCTGCGGCAGTTTGACAGTTCGTGACAAAATGGCATAACTAACATTACTGCTACGTTGTCACAATATTTCGCATGTTATTTAGCTGTGTCATTGGGTAGCAACAGTAATGTGAATGTGCTACTATGTTTCTGCAAGTCTTTTGAGGCTAGTCGTCGTCTGTGCATTTCCCTGCTAAGTTACCTGTGAATTAACGCTTCTATTCAATTTTGTCTGTTGATTTAAATGTTTCTCTTTAGTAAGTTACTAGCTGACGTTAGCTGGTAATGTCTCTAACGTTACCATCCGCCGAAATGCTCGAAACCCCTCCTGGATACCCTTTTGAAGAAATCGATTATGTGGATATTGAAGTTGAGGAGGTAAGTTATGTTTGTTATTGGAATCACTTCATATTCTTCGACACTGACGGGAGTTAATAAGTGATCTACAACCTGTTTGTCTACGATCAAAACAAAAATTGTTGCAGTTTTAGAAGATGAAAGTACAATAGCCTATACCTAGTAGCATATTTAATGTAAACCTTTCATTTACAGGTGGTGGGGAGAGGAGCTTTTGGGGTTGTTTGCAAAGCCAAGTGGAAAGGCAAAGATGTTGCAATCAAGACGATTGAGAGTGAATCAGAGAGGAAAGCCTTTATTGTTGAGGTATTGTTGTCCTGTCCAGTTTTTTATTGCTACAGTATATTGAGTTTTAAATACACAAGAAAGACTTCATTTCGCAATTTTACCCTTTAGTGCCACCTTCTCATTATGCCAGTGTATCTGTACAGGAGGATTGGGCAACATAGCATTTAGCAACATAACATCTAACAAACATTTAGCAGCACTAAAGGTATTGTGCAGCGTATAGATTGTGCCTAATTTTTCCTCTTTGTCTGTAGCTTCGGCAGCTTTCACGAGTGAATCACCCCAACATTGTGAAGTTGTATGGCTCTTGCAATAATCCAGTAAGTTAACAGCACTGATATCGTTGTAGCTAAACAATTTTGGTAATAGGTTGTTATCTCTAGCTACTCTAAGCTACACTGATGATTTTATGCAATAACAATGTGTCTCTTTATATAGCCTATCTCTAATAGGCTTGCTACTATCTGCCTGGTTGCATCCTCCAGAAAGACTTTTTCTTAATGTTTTTCTCCCCACTTAGGTCTGCTTGGTGATGGAATATGCTGAAGGCGGGTCATTGTACAATGGTAAGTCTCCATGTTAGTGTACCAAAGAACACGACTGATGTATACCTATGTGTCAAAACCTCCAAAACTGGTACAAAACCTTGACAATGACTGATAAGGTCTCACTGGACTCATTTCATGTCCTCCTGGTGTTTGAGCTGCAAATATCAGTAAGGTGGTTCAGACTCCCAGTCTGCAAACTAAGCTGGCTCAAAAACTCATTTGTGACACAGTTCATCATATTTCACAGTGGACAGGGAGAGAGACTGGAGAACTAGTAGCCAAGGAGTGGCGAAGGGGAGCAAAGAGTAGCATCCTCCCAACTATATATATTTGTATGGTTTTATGTTGTCTAATGTACAGTCGCACTTTTACAGAATACACATCTGGAATCAGAGTAATCCAGTCCATTGTTAATGTCTATTTATGCCTTTTAGTCATTTGCAAAACAAAACAAAAAAAGACAATCTTTGACAGACATGAGATCCAGCCCTGTGCAGTTGCATGTTCAGCCTTTTGTCCAGTTCCTTTATTATCCAGTTCTTACACAGTGGCATGCAGCACAAACTTGTTTGTCCCTGCCTCAAATGTTCAAATGGACTAGTTCAGTCATGGGGCGTAACAAACAACAACATGCCAGTCTTATGATATGCACAAACCTTTTTGGAACAACATGCACTTTTGTAAGGATAATTCTGCTTGTGGTTTCTTTTATGAATGTGTGGTAATAATTAATTTGTATGGATGGCAGCACTTTAGCACATTGTGCATATTTGGTGGATAGTACAAACTAGTGTAGCAACATCTCAAGACTTATCATACGCACAGTAAGTAGTGGATACAGTGGGGAAATTGATAGCTCATATTGCACAGTAAAAGTTGATTCAGGTTTACCACAGTTGCCACAAAGGTGGCATATTTATTCGCAGTCCATCAATTTTAAATTATGTTGGCACTTAATTGTTCGCACTCCTTTAAGTTTTGCTGTTTATGCATGCAACCGACAACATTCTCACTGTAAATTAAACCATGTAAGTATTTTTTTTATACACGTGTATACTTGTCTCGTACTTGATGTAGGCCATGCATTGGTATTTTAATATAGCCTCTCAGTTTTCCAAACACTTCACTATTCCCAAGTACAGGCACATAATGTCAGAATAAGAACTTTCTGCTGTGCTTCAGAGTTCACAATTACCTCTCCTCCCTTGTTACTGAATTTCTATCAAAGTTACTTATGGGAGCTGTGTTTCCATAACTTTGATGTTATTCAGTTCAGTTGTGAATACTATTCTCGAACAATGTATTCTCAGCTCTCCGTCTTGTTCTCTATCTTATTAAAGAATAGATAGTTAGAATGTAGTCAGATGTATATTCCGGGCCTGTGTATGTGGGTGTGTTTGTGTGCACCTGTGACAGTATGACAGTAAAACACTACAGGGCCTAGGTTTCCGTTTGGTTCTTCTGCAAGTTTGTTACTGTTGTGTGTTTCTGGCGATGTGTGTGGTTGTGGTTGTGACTGTGTTCTCTTGTCCACAGTGCTGCATGGTGCTGAACCCCTCCCCTATTACACTGCCTCCCATGCCATGAGCTGGTGTTTACAGTGTTCCCAGGGCGTGGCCTATCTCCATGGCATGAAACCAAAGGCTCTCATTCACAGGGACCTCAAGCCACCCAAGTATGCTCCTCCTCACCTCTCACTCTCTTGTCTCCTGTTTCACTGTGGTGACAGAGTGCCCTGTGCTCCCTTTTAATTTGTTTCCGTTACCAATATGTTATTTAGTTTCTGTTGCACAAACAAATAACATCCTTTTGATTTGATCAGGCAGTCTAATCTTGTGAACCAGCACTGTACAGATTTCTCTTGTCAGTCAGCTGTGCCTCCCGTTCCATTTCTGTATGTTGCATGTTGACAAGTGAGGAAGGCTGTTTTACATTGTGGTACTGATGGATGTCCAGTGCAGTTCAAACCCCAGAGGTTGTTTATTTGGGTCTGGTGGAAAGAAAGCCCCTGGCAGGACACTGTGGGAATGACCAGCTGGTGTGTTTCCTAGAGAACTGTCGTGGAGTTTCTAGGAATAACTAGGTCATGCGGTCTGACAAGCTGTCAGCCCTGGGCTATTGTACTTATATATTTTTGGTGTATTTTTTCCTTTCTCAGAGTTGTTTTTCTAGCCTACGCCTCCATTCTATTCAGTTCCATTCCTTGTAATAATATCCAATGTAAAGACACATACATAAGGTCCCGAGCTACATAGATAACTATGAATTTACGAGATTATGTCAATATAATCAATAAAAAAGCAAACTGGGTTCGCATTACTTTTCACTGAAACTACAGGTCCTTGTAACTGAGGCTGGTAAGGGTTTGGATATGCAAGATGTTGATAAAATTGACATGTTGAATTTGAAAATTGAGATGCCGCAGCATAAAAAGATCCAGGTGTCACTGAGGGGGGAACATTTTTGTTTCCATTACTTTATATAAATTTATTGATTTACTTGACATCAGAAGTGTTCCATAATTGCCACCTTTCTGGTATATGTCTCCAGGTTCATGTTAATGTCAAAGGTTTTGAAAATTGGCATCAGTAACACACCTTTTGATTATGTGATTTCATTAGAATACAGCCTGCAGCGTGTGTTGCTGGGATATTACTTAAGTTTCCTACATATTAACTTGGATGAGGTGGTCTGTACCTCTTGTTAGCATAGTGTGTTTTTATTCAAGTCAGAGATGGTCTGTTTTTTTAATTCATCTTTTCAAGTTCAAAGAGTTGTTAGCTTACAATGGGATTTATTTTTTGCTTTCTTTGTTTCAGTCTGCTTCTAGTGGCAGGCGGCACTGTGCTGAAGATATGTGACTTTGGAACAGCATGCGACATTCAGACCCACATGACCAACAACAAAGGAAGTGCAGCATGGATGGCTCCAGAGGTATTTGAAGGCAAGTATGAGTGACATCTCAGGTATTTGAAATGCTTCAGGTACCATTCCCTGTCAGTTTTTTTTTTACTGAAAAGCCTGTATATATTACATTCTTGTTTGATTTGCGGACATTTTCATACATCACCTCAACCAAAACATCTCACCAGCTTTTATGTAGTCTTTCTAACATCCAGCGCTGCTTTGTCACCTTTCACCTTAATTGCAGCTTAGCGCTCCCAGCGTTGAGACATTAATTCTTGATTCATCATCAGCCTTACTCTCCTGCTTTATTGATGGTACTCTCCCAAGCCCAGGGATAAGATGAATGCAGCGATGCTAGTGGCTTTATTTCCCCTGAGAGACCACAGCGTAGAATTTGTGTTCTCATTCAGCCAGTAGCCTAATATATTTATACATTATGAGGCATGTTTTTGGCGAGGGGGGTCAGGAGGAAACATGAATTAAGCGATAGTCATTATCTTGTTTTTGGAGGGGAGTTACAAGACTCCTGTGCAATTAAACAACTCACATTTGCCCCCGCTATGAACTCCTTACAGCTAATTTGCATGAGTGTGAAATGCTACCTAAAATGCCTCAGCGCAGCAACTTTAAAATAGGTGTGTGATGTGCACTTTAATTCTGCAATAATAGGCACAGCAATTAAGCAGCTCAGGAGTCGTTCCTTGGTAAAATTGCTCCCTTATTTTCATCCTCCTCCCCTCTGAAGGTGCAGATGAGATAAAAGCTCCTGTGCTTTCCCAGGCACATTCCCACTCTCATCTCAAATGCGCCACAGAGAATTACTTTCATCAGTCAATCAGCTATGTCAAACTGAGCCTTTTTTCTCTGTTTGAAAGGACCTAAGTGTTGCTATGGGTGCTTCTGTACTTCCAGGCAGCAATTACAGTGAGAAGTGTGATGTGTTCAGCTGGGGGATCATTCTCTGGGAGGTGATCACTCGCAGGAAGCCCTTTGATGAAATCGGAGGACCAGCTTTTCGCATTATGTGGGCTGTGCACAACGGTAAGTCGGGGACAGCCGGGTGAAGTGGGGAGGGGCAAGGAGTAAAAGATTGGGTGGAGGGTGCACAAAATCCGCGTCTACGTGTCAGTCACCGCAGACCCTCAGTGCCGGCTTCACAGCTAGGCCCGCTGGGAGACTAAACGAGTTAAAAGCTGGATAGAACAGAGCAGCTAAAAGGCATGTTCACCTGCTTGGCGCTCCCTGTAGTTTCTTCCAACACAGAGACGGATGGAGGAGAATACTAATGGGACACTAATAATACCAGGGGACACAGGTTTAATGTGCTGCACTACTGAATCTGTCTCCCTGACTCATTACAGGTTCTAGCATCAGGGATTTAGGACCTGGGATTTAGCATAAATGAGCAATACTTCATTTCCATGCATGTCTGGTATGATGCCCAAAGTTATCTGTTCCAGTTGCAGTGATTGTTTGTGATTGGTTGCATTTTATTTTTTGTTAATGTTCAGGCACGCGACCACCCCTAATCAAAAATCTGCCCAAGCCCATCGAGAGCCTGATGACACGCTGCTGGTCTAAAGATCCCTCCCAGCGGCCCTCCATGGAGGAGATAGTGAAGATCATGACTCATCTAATGAAGGTAATTCTTCCTCACACCGTCTAACTTCTCTATAAGGGCTTCATTAAAATGGAGTGAATAAATAAAATGGGCAGAAGTGTTCAAGCGCAGAGAGCAGAATGTAAAGCGGAACTGAATTCTTCATTGAACCTTTATTTAAATTCGTGAAAAATAATCGAGGGTGGGGCCCCTTTTTACAGTGATGTCCAGATCAGTGGAGGGAAAAAATGTCAAAGCTGATGTTTTTTTTTTTATTTATTTCATCTTTGAGCCGTCTCAAGACATCCACCTCTTTTCAAGTGTATTTATTTTGTCTACAATGCTCTTGTTGTATGGGATATGTAAAGACAAGTTGAAGAGGAATGTCGAGCTGCTCTAGCCAATTAGACCTCCTGAAGAAATGTCGATGAGGCAAATATTAATATTCATTGGTTATGGAGCGGTATTCCCTAGATTACACTTCATATACAGTAAAAACATCAAACAGTGCTCACTCTTTGCTAGCTGTTTCATCGGCCTTCATTATTTGGGCTTTAATAATTTACCTCCAGCGGACATCTCATGCTGCCCACATCTCTCCAGCCCTGCTGTCCTCCAAATTCAGCGTCTAGCCTTCCTGTGTTTTTTTTTTTTTCTTTTTTGGCACAAATGAGTGCATACAAAATAAGTACTGTGAGCCGCTTGTCCTTCCCAAACTACATTATAGCACCGTCAGGTGGAAAACAAAGTCACACTTTGCGTTTGTTATTCACGAGGCAGCGGGATATTGAGATCCCTCACGACCAAATCTGAGTGAGGAATCTTTTAGTGTGTCACCCCCGTCTGTGCCACATCGTTTAATGTGCCACCACTACATCACCGAGACAAGAAACTACAGGAAAGAAGGTCGTTTAATGCGAGCACTACAGAGATCTCAGGTTTTTGACAGTCATGAAGTATGCGCCCGGCTTAATGTAGCTCTCTGTGATTGTTTGCTGAACTTGAGTTGCATCATCAGTTACGCTGTGTTACAGCTGATGATGATGTAGTCTAGCTCTGCGCTGCTGTACTTCACAAAGCCAGACAGAGGCACGGCTGACTGCAAATTAACTGATAAGCACTTCGTTCAGCCAAGTTTGGATTACTGTAAAGAGCGTGGAAGGTGACATTTTTCACTGCGGTACATCTCTAAATGCAAAAAATATATATATATAATTTACTAATTGAAGTTGCTATTACACTAATGTAATAAAAACATAGACTTATTTTATTTTTATTTATTTGTATTTATTTATTTTCTGGGGCAGAGGGAATATCTCAGGTGTTAGTTTTTTGCTATTCATTCCTTAACGTTTTTGTTTCCTTGAAAAATGACCAAAATAAGAGTCATTAAGGTATCAAAACATGAACATTTCCCAACCTTATTTACCTTTCCTCTCTGTCTTTTTTCCCAGTACTTCCCAGGATCTGATGAACCTTTGCAATATCCATATCAGTATTCAGATGATGCACAGAGTAACTCTGCAACTAGTACAGGTACAGCAGTCTCCTCTGAAATCTTGGGATGCACCGGTAATGTATCTGATATCAGACCAGTCCCAGGCATTTATAGTGCAGTCACTGGAAATCAACACATAAAAGGATGTCAGAGTTCTGAAATTGAGCAAAATGCATTAGATCCCTATCATTTTTGTCTGGTGGGAACAAGCTTAATACCAAAATATGGAGTTTTATCCTGTCCAGAACAAACAAGTCAGTGATTTTCTCTGGCACAAACCGTCTACACTTTTGATTTAACACTGTTGTCCTCTGTAATTTTTAATCCCATTGAGATTGACATCTGTTGTTTCACACAATTACCGACTTGCACACCTGGCATTTCTATTAAAGGCCCATTTAACTGCTGGTGGTGATAGTTTTGCCTGTTTTGTTGCACTGTGAGTGAAGCATTCTCAAGGGTGTGTCCCTGGGCAAAAATCAGACAACTGACCTCTTCCAGTTGTACTATGTCATCCAGAAAGGACTCAGGTCTGTTTAGTTGAGTAAATGTAAAAATCGGTACTGTATGAGCCAGTACTTGGGCTAAGCTCTCTGTATCTGTATCACCTGTGAGAAAGCGGTATTTGAACAGCATCTGTGTAGCTGAAGTTCATTTTTTCTCAATATTTCTTTCAAACATCTACTATTATTGAGATAGACCGAATTATTCACCTCCTGCCTTCTCTTTTGGGAAATAACAGGTTCATATGTGGACTACACTTGCACCAGCACAAGCAACAAAAGTGACGCAAACATGGAGCACAGTGACTCTCAAGGGAGCAACGACACTATCAAGATAACGCCTCAGTTTGCACCTCACTTCAAGCCAAAGGCAAAACCATTTTCCCTTCCTCTGCTCACTGAAATTTTAGTTACAAAAGCAGATATAGATGCAGTTACGGGTAAAAGAATAGATGAATTTTTAAGAATGAAAGATGTGGTTAAGTTGTTTGTGCTGGCTCTTCCAGGGAGACCCATTGAGGACTCTGCCTCTCTCCAGGGGGGGCAGCGTTGAGAGCCTGCCTGCACGAACGCAGTGCCTGGCGCCCTCTGACAGCAAGAGAATGAGCGCTGATCTGTCAGAGTTGGAGCCCAAGATGCCGTTTGCGCCTGCAGGTAATTACAGACACTACACAGCACAAAGCAAAACATGGAACCCAATGAGAGGACCTCATCAAGGCGCACTGGCATGAACTTCCTGTTGTACAAGAAGCATTACATAGCAAAGGCATGTAGTGTTATTGTGTTAGTTAATGAGGTGAGCGGCTCTTTTGAATGAGGTCTAGCCAAGTCTACAGGAAGCTGCTCCCCTGGCTCCCAAGTCAAGTTCTGTTTCATCTGCTTTCATCACTTTGAGGTGAAGATTCATTCCTCATACAAATGCATCCGTATGCCCCTTAACACTGAGGCCCAGTCCAACCCAGCTGTCAATCATCTCCCGTCCTTCAAAGTCTCAAATAGAATGCAGCATACTCATCAGCCCTGTCATGTCTAAATTAAACCTGAGAAGCCCTGCCTGCATCGTTTTGATTTGAAGAGTGAGTGTATGTCAGGATTTTGCCCTTGTTTGTTTTGGCAGCCTATGTGAACTCTTTATTTTTTCAAACTTGAATGAAAGTTTAATCAATAGAGTAATTTTCCGGGGTTATCCATCCTGAGTTTCTGTGATGTGAGCATCGATACCCTCTAGTTATGTCCTTAGTTTGCCTTGTTGAACTTTTTATGCAAACAGCATTCAGATTGAATGCCTGCCATTGTCTGTGCTGAGAAATGTAATGCAGTGTCTGCAAGCAGTTGCCCTGCTACACGGTGCCCCTCCACAGCCTCTGGAATGGACAGAGTGCATGCTGCCCTTGCATGTACACTGTACGCCCTGCATGTGTGTGTGGCCTAGAGGGAAACAAGGAAGTGACTTTTCTACATTTCCAGTCCAGCTTTGGGCACGTGTCTGTCTTAGTCTGCATGCTTGTGTACGCAGCTGTGTGTGTGTATGTGTATTTTTGCAGCACGCCCCCAGTATAAACGAGGCCACCGTAAAACGGCATCATTCGGCACCATTCTGGATGTCCCCAAGATCGTCGTCACAGGTACCACTGGACCACTGGGCTTCCTGGTGCCTGGGTGGAGCTGGCTTGGCTGAATCCCATGTGTTGCTCTGCTCTGACTTGGCCCTCTCCTGTCTGTCACTCCATAATATACTTCACTCAGGGGGCACACAGCCCCACTGAAGCACCTTTCAAATCACTCCCCCACTTTTCAAATCACTCACTATTACCACTAAGCTTTAGGGTCTGAAACTAACTTTATGTCAATCCTCAGCCACTGTGTCTTTTGGATGAAAAAATGTAGGAGACACTTGAACATTTTACCAGACACTTTTTTTCATACAATTTAAAAATGACTGCAAGAGCATTCTTGTAAAACATTTTTAAAATTTTTTAGACATTGTATCTTTTAGATTTCACAATGCAGTTAAATTAAAAATATGATAATAATTACAAAATCTTTTTATTTAACAAGGCAAGGCTACCAAAGTTGTCTTCCTCTTTTTGACATTTTTATTTATTTATTTAACATGATGTGTCGCTGTATCATTTCTGACAACTGACTAACTGATAACTGATAATTTTGCCTCTCTGCTTGATGCCGTTCTGTCAGGTGTCGACTTTCAATGAAAACAGACGGCAGACATGTCCAGGATAGCCTAACTAATGCGAGCGTTTGTGAGAGTTTAAGTTTTGTATTTTGTAAGCTTACATGTATATTTTGGAGATTTTGTAGTGTTTAGATTTCTATGGACAATGTGTCTGGTAAATTGGTTCTGTTTATCTGACAGTGACATTATCTACCCACAGTTGGCGGATGGTAGGGTGCTAATTTCAGACCCTGAAGTTTATTGTTTGCAAAAGTCTCAGCCCAATTTTCTGTCTTATCAACAAAATCCATAATTGAACATTGAATTGGAATTATTCATACATACACTGGCTGTAAAATGATGATTATTCTGCTTGTCCTGGAGTAACACACATTAGAGTTGCCTTATTTCTCTCTTTGTCCTCTGTGATTCTGTTGAACAGAAGCGGAACATGAGTTAACATGGGAGCTTTCTCATCTGAAATCACCTTCCACACATTTTTACACTCAAACTTTTCAGAAGGCATAATTAGGCTTCCCAAGAGATTTCACAGACCATTGTCAAAAACAGCTGTTCTTGGAGCAGTTTGGGAAAGCCAGTCAGCATATTGCATTGGATTGGGTGACACAGATGAGATAAGATTCATAACTCATGGCCCCGTTCTCTCAGTCATCTTTCTGGCTTGGCTGCAGATCATGGGGAGCGGGAGTAAATCAGTGCCCCAGCACTCTGCATTTGAGCTTGTCCTTGCCTTTCATGCATAGAGGACATTGTGAAAGCTTGGCTATTTTTTTTCTCCCCTTTGCTCTCTTTACATCCATTAACTTTGAAAAAGTCATTTTGATTAATTTCTCTCACGTTGAGGGTCAGAGCTATTATTACAAGCAGAGATAGGGATGAAAGAAATGGGGACAGCACTGGATGTTAAAAAAAGTGTATTTTGGAGCTGTAGGAGACATGTTGAATGAGGGGCTAATTAAATCCAGTGACTAAGGGAATCAGCTCATACATGTTGTCATTAAAGGTAGGATGCTGCTATCACTGCATGTGGACACCTGCATGTCAGTCATTTTCCCAGCACATAAATCCCTATGCAGTTATGATTTCAGATTAATGCCTGAAAGTTTGAAAATTGGCACCCAAATTGCATCATGTTTTTTGTACAGTCAGTTAACATTACTCCAAGTGCATCTTGCAGCTACCAAAACTCCATTTGTGCCAAATGCCTGGTTTGATGGTAGTAATTAAATTTGTTTCAATAGGGAAAATGAGATCAGTGTTAAGTGAGAAACAAATGATGGATACAGCAGCTTCTCTCAGCCTGTATGCAAAATGAAAATCCAATGTTTTGTGATTTTTTTTTCCCTCTGGAGTGCTCATTGTTTGTTTATGTGTCCTTGTGTGTTGTGTCCCCTCTTTGCCATGGATAGAGCCTGTAGTCAGCTAGTATCAGCTTCCCTCTCAGGTTTGAAGTTTGAATGAGTGTGAAAGATGAACTTCAGATGAGTTCCTGGTCTTGAAATGTTTGCAGATCACTGTTGTCATGTGAAAACTTAACAACTTCAATTTTGGAAATTTTCATGCTTTTGCTTGTGCTTATAAAATCATTTAAAACTCAAAAATGCATGGAAACAAGGCTGCTTTTTTCAGCTGCTAAGAATTTTACATTTTGATGATACCAGGTTTTCCCCTGACAGCAATGATATGCCATATGTTTCACATATGCGGGCTGTCTCGTGACATGTCGTTGACAGTTATATAGCGACCATCAACATGCTGTACATTATACTGAACACTGACCAAAATCCTGTCAAGAAATTATGCCCTGGAAAAAGTGAAAAAAAAAAAATGTAAATGTTTGGTATCAAGTAAACTATATTGCCTTACTTGGGAGCTGCTTGGAACAAGATAGAGAGAAATAATCATTCACTGCCCACATTTGTCTGAACTGTATTTCTGATGGCATCCACCCCTATAGTTAGGCTCATTCATATGCTTTGGTGTTGGTCTGTGTGATAGACAGTAATAACTGTGCGGGGGCCATAAGGAACAGAATGCTGTCATAACTAGATAATTTACAACAGCTGTCACGACTTTGTATTGTGACAGCAAGTTGTGACCGCAAAGACACTGCCGAAGTTCTTTCAAAGGAGATGGAGCTGATAATATGTCTTGATTGCGGGATGGCTGGAATTTATGCAGCTTTTCTGCAGACGCCGGGGAGGTTAGCTTCGACCTCGTGTTTACCTCGGCAGGAGATGAATGAGTGATGGCTAGGGAGGGTCGCGCCTGCCAGCGCCGCCACGGACCCCCTGCCCACCAGCCTTGTCTGAGGCCTTGCCCCGCGCTGCGTGAACCCTTAAATAGTTCCCAGCATCACCACCTGCCCCCAGCCCAAACACGCCAGTCTGCACAAACACATACCGCACAAGCAGGCTCAGCTATTCATGTGGTAGGTTTGATCTGTGGTGCTCTGTGTGTGTGTGTATGTGTGTGTGTGTGTGCAGTGTTAA
>OMKZ01018869.1:22525-44107 GCA_900302535.1 Neoniphon sammara
TTTATTCATAAGGATTATCAATTATTAATCATAAAAACAATAAGGCGTTTTATCAGTCACAACAACAGTACTGTGAAACACTGAATTAATCATTTTCCTCGAACATTTCTAATTACAAGCCAGAAAAACAGTGGGAGTGATTACATGTAAGCACAGTAGTTACTACCGGTTTCATCCAAGGAAAAAGGAGTTTCATGTTTCAAAAGCATCAGCTCAGAAAAAAACATTATTTTATCAAAATGACAATGTTTTGATCACTTTCAGGATTCTTTTCAGTGTAGTATGACAAACTTTGACAGCCTTTGTTGCCAAACAAAAAGAAGCCTTTAATTGTTCGTTGTAATTCAGTAGAGCTGCTTATTAAGGTCATAACAGTGACAAAGCAAATAATAGCATCAACTAGCCTCTCAATGCTCAGATATAAATCACATTTGGCTCTTAATTACTGCGGTGCAGTGTGGACTGCCCTGTTGACTCAGCAATGTGTTGAACTGGAGGGAGACCATAAAATATAATTGAACTATTATACATACTATCAGTCTTATTTTAATTATTATTGTCAATAATAAAGTGCAACAAAGTTTCAAAATGCTATTGGGGAACAAATCAAAATGTAGACAACACTGGAAAAAGAGATCACCACGGATGACTGAGCTGCAAATGTACAGGTCAAGTATAAAATTAAGAGAAGCAGAACACTATGATAATGAAACAGACTCATTTCAGACTTGGGGTTTCTCCTGACTATACTGCAGCTCCCCTGAGAGACGGGACTGTAATGCATCATCTGTATCTTAATGCGCAGTGGCAGCAAGCCATATGCCCGCACTCAGCTTCTGCAGTATCAGGCAAGCAAGGTGGTTCAGCAGTGTGTGTGTGTTTGGCTCTGTCAGAGACTCAGAACATGTCAGTGCTCAAAAGTGTGTTCTGCTGATGAAACTGGAAATAATTAAGCTGTATTAAAACAATCTACCAGTAGTGTAGGTGTCAGAATCCAAAGGGTTGCATTAAATGTTTAAGAAAATACAAAAAAGGAGCATCTCATAATCCACATGGGTCTAATTTAAATCTTTTTTTTCTAATCTTCATAAAATTTACCACAAAAAAATTTAAGATGGCTTAAATGAGTTGGGATGTCCTGGTTCCAATAATTTGTCGCCCTTATTTCTTACAATAAAAGTTCAACTTTTGAAGTAAATATTTTTACTGAATTCCTGAAATTTGAATTATATGATTTCCAAACATTTCTTATGTAATCCTTCAAGAGAAGTGAAAAACTGAAAACTATCCAATTTAGAGTCAAAAGGTTTTCACATCTTATCTAATAAATGAATCTAATAAAGTCCCCAGACCTCACACTGGTCTGGTCAGATTTTCCCAAATTTCATTTCATATCCCCCGAAATAGATGCAAAATAGACCATGGGTCCAAATTTTAGAGGATTTTGATAGGAATCTCTGAAACTTGACATGTGAGGAGATAAAATAAAAGTGTATAATCAAACTAGGACCACAAAAAAATAAGATCAAAACAATTCCAAGAAATGCTAGAAATGTGAACTTTACTTTTGTTGGCTCAGGGTCTCCTGAGCCAACAAAAAGACCCCTGGTGGGCTCCGGACCCAAGTTTGGGAACCACTGTGTTAAGCATTGTTGTACTGGCAGTGAACCTGTATCTGGGTTATACTGTGCAGTAAAGTCATAACCGGGTCCTCAGTATAGTTTCCCTGTTCAGCCAGGAGGTGGCATAAAAGATCCAGTCATATTCAGCGATGAGGAGCAGCCAGGCTGTTTTTCACAGACAAAGAACCACAGATCCTCCAGCATATCAATGGTCTGGATCAAACCTGATCCATATTATGTCACGTTAGAAGGCCAAGGCCGACTTACTTTATTGATTTGTGTATGTCCGCTCTTTTGAACAGAACCACTGATCTATCCAGTACGGAAATAGACGCAGTTACACAAGCTCGTCATTGTTGCCTTTGATATTGAGGGCTCTGAGGAGGACGATGCACGTCTCTTTTAGCAGGAAAACAGCCCCATCTTATGGTTTACATCTCACAATGTAATGACCTGGCCATTCTGCTGACAAAGCCTTCATTTTTTTTTTGTCTCAGCCTCAGAGCAGACTGTACTCTGTTTGGTCTGTGTTTGAAGTTGACAGCTATATAGGGAACAATGAGTCATTTCATTATGGAGAAATGATGTCATCTTCCTTCTCCAGCCAGGTATTGTGTATGTGTGTGTGCATGCATCTGTGTGTGTGTGTGTGCGCTCCGGCTTGCCCTTGCTGAACTGGTGAGCACCGGTGGAAATAAGGAAGAGAGCGCCAGCCCTGTCCTGTGCTCTTTTGTTCTCAGAAGGACGTTCTCATTCAGTGTTGGGCCTGCTGCAACAGGGGGGAAGTAGAGGGTGATGGTCTGTGTGTGACTGAGGAAGGAAGAATACTGTCACCCTGGCCTTGGTGCCCTTATATGCTTGTGTGTGTTTGTGCAGTGGTTTGGTGGTAAGCGTTTATTTCCACAAACACACATGCCATCAAAATGACATTTTGTGCAAGCAGCAGCCTATTGTGTTGTTATTAGTCAGTTTGCAGCACTTGTGCATAAAGCAGGTTCGTGCCTGCATGCCTCCAGGTGAGGTGCATTTTCTCAGAGGCCCCTTCAGCAGCACCGCGGGATAAATATTCACTGTTAAAATCTTGTTTTTCTTCAAACAAGGTAAAAAAAAAAAACTGACAGTAGAATGAGATAATCCCACTTGTTTCCAACTTGTTTCCAGAATTTTCTTGAATCAAGTGTCATTTTCTTGATCCTAGTGGGCTGATCTGCCTTATTCTGCCTTGTTTCAGCATGTTTATACTTCCTGTAGTGGAAGCAAGTGGGATTATCTCAGCCCACTGGCAGATTTTTTTTTCACTTGTTTGAAGAAAAACAAGATTTTTAACACTGAATATGAGACTAAATGACTTGTCAAGATGGAGATTTTTTTTTTTTTGCAGTTATGGTAGATTTCCCTTTTTAGATCATAAGGAAAATGTGAATATATTATGCTGTGCTTTTCCTTTTTAATCTTCCTACAGATTCTGAGATGTTTCACAATAATATCCTCTTTCACAACTGCTGTATCTGTTGTCACTGCTAATGGGAAGAGATGACTGCCTGTGTTTAAGCGCACTGACAAATGTAAGGCAGTGTCATCCCTCCTCTCTCTCTCTCTCTCTCTCTCTCTCTCTCTCTCTCTCTCTCTCTCTTGCAAGGGAAAGTTGATGCTACACTTGAAACGTGCGCTTTAGATTTTATCTATAGCATGGTAGCCATGGAAACTGGATGACATAAATAGGCTAGCAATGGTAGGGAGATGTTGCAGTTTTTAATAATGGACAGAATTTGGGTCATAATATCTTGCATGTTGGTCTATAAATTGCACTGTGTGCCAGTTAGGATTCCATTAATCTGCATGAATCCCTGGTCGGCCTTCAAAGTGGCTGTAGGCTATTATTTAAGAACTTGATGAGTTCTCCTCTGTAGAGTCAAAGATGTTGGAAAAAGCCTTGCGCCCTAATATTAAATTCTTTGTTTACTCTATACCCACTTCATGCATTATGTAATTACACATTGCATTTTAGCTACAGTAAGACCATAAGGATGCTAATTGGGATCATGAATTAATTTGCTATTTGGAATAGCACTCAACTCCATCATTCTCCATTCATAATTTCACCGTGGGTCTCTTTAGAGGAGCGCTAATGAGGGTGCAGGGGAGGGAGCGAGCGAGCAGCTGTTCCTTTTTCAGAGGCAAAATTGGTAGCAAACGGCCTGACAATTTTATTTTTCTCCCAGAATGTTTTTATTGACTTGGCATATCAGTCGGGCGCTTGTGTGCTAGTCGCCCCTGTGAGTCATGGAAAACAGGCTGAGTTATTGTCATGCTCTAATGCTCTCACAATTTGACAGTGACGCTGGAGAAAAAGGTCAAAGCTCTCTGCGCCGCCTGCTGCAAGAGGCCAGGTACAATTCACTGATTCAATTTCCACTCCACACTGTGGAGAGTGACAAGTGGCTGCCGGCCGCCAAGAGGCACTGACTCACAAAACAAGGTCTCTTAAGTGTATTCTTTCATATCGCAGGCATATGAATAGTAGCAGGATCCTCGGAAAATGCCACTGTCTAGTGATTTATTCCTGCTGGTCAATATAATACCTACCGCTGATGTGTTGAATGGCAAAGCCCATCAGAAAAGCTTGGTGCTGCATTATGCTCTAAAGCGCTGTGTGAGTAAGAGGTGAGCCATCTTTCCGCTTTGCATTACAGTAAATCGAGCATCCTCTTCCCAGATGCCCTCAGGTCTGAGATAAAAGGGGTGGAAAGTGATGAGAGCAGGGCTATAAAAGAAAAAGAAACATGACAAGTGTACACAGCATCAACAAGTCCTTTTACACCTCTTGTGCCTCCATTTTCCCCCGGAAGCTGTCATAGTAAATCACAGTTAAAATGGTAATCAGTAGAATTTGAGCAGTAAGGGTTTTTGAGGAACACTGCCAGTATTTTTTGGACTGCAGCTTTCCGCTTACCAATATTTTACACCAATATTCATATTATAAAATATGACCATTTTATGCCAAAAAGAAGTATTCAGTGTGTCTCCAAAAACTTTATTCTCATCATGATGCAAAGCTTCTGAAACAGCTTTTAAGCTATCTAAAAGTCTAAAACTCACCAATTAAATCTATACTAATGAAATTATTGTGCAGTTTGACCCACAGCACCTACAGTTTTCAATGGGAGATGAGACTCATATGTGTGCAGGCGGTGAGCTGAGGAGCTGCAGAGTTCAAACCGATGGCAGGACATTTTCTTGCCACATAAACACACCCCTGTATCGCCCTCATAGTTTTTCCACAAGCAGAGGGTAAGCCCAGCAAAGCTCAACAGGCAAATGTCAAAAAGGGCTTTGTTTACTGACAGTTTTGACTGCTGGTCTGGAGGTTTGGCAACCGACTTGTACATTTGAGCTCCCAGTTTTAAACTTGGGGCAGAATCTGATCATAGTAATAATACAAAACAATAATTCAGTTCATTTCAATGGGTTTTATTGGCATGAATGTTTCCATATTGCCAAAATGAGACATATAAATACAGATACAAATTATTCAAGACAGTTGAGTATAGACAGAATAAAGTAGTAAGAAAAGTAATAAGATAATAATAAGACATTAATCAGATAATCTGATTATTGTCTACTACTGTATGTGTGCAGAAACAATGAAAAGAGATTTATGGGTACTACTATTGCTCCTCACAATAATAATAAAACAACAATAATAATAAAATAATAATAATAATAATAATAAATATAGGTGTTTATTGCAGTTTGATATGGGCTTTTGAAAGCTGACCAGCATAATAATATCAGTCTTATTTGACACCAGTAATCACATTCATGGTGTGCACAGTAGGCCTATTTGTGGAGATTTGTGTTTGTGTGTGTGTGTGTGAGAGAGAGAGAGAGAGAGAGGGTGAGCAGGAGAGTGCTGGCGAGCGAGTTTTGAGTGGGACAGTGCGACAGCCTGTTATTACCGCCCATGTGACTGACAGCGTGTGGGCGAAAGGTAATTGCTGAAGTATGCCTGTGGTGACGAGGGCCTTCAGGGGAGCGGATGTTCAGCAGACTGAGGCACGCAGAGCAGAGAGAGAGAGAGAGAGAGAGCAAGAGAGAGAGAAGGAGAAGTGATGACTCATCTCTCACACGCCCCATTCACTCATGTTTGTTTACTCCACTCATCACTACAGCCAGAGCGGTGACAGGGAACCGTCACCCGCTGATTGGGCCGTCTTAAGGGATTTCACCTGTTTAGACTCAGGACAAGCTGCTTAGTTAGATCCAGGTCCACTTCCCGTGTAAACAGCCTATACTGCTGGCAGACTGTAAGACAAAGCTTCTGCTGACTGTAAAACACTGAGACACAACTTTAAATTTACACTCTGCACTCCTCAGTTAAAGACACTGTGACCAGGGTTAGCATGATATATCGGTTTGTTAACAAATTAATGTGGTCAGTTATGGTTTTTTATCCATAAATTGATTCTTCACTTAAAGGCTTAATGTGTCCCAGAGTGCTTTTAAGGATCTGTCAACCCTAAAATAATTTCCTTAAACTGCAGAAATATCCATCTCAACAAGTCGTTTAGTCTCACATTCAGCCTTAAAATAGCTGTCTTTCATCAATTGTGGTGAAAAATCTGCCAATGTGATGAGATAATCCCACTTGATTAGCAGAGTAAATTGTCTCTGCACAACAGCCTGCTGCTCCAAGACTTTTTACTGCAACGTTTCGACCTCAATTGGCCTCTGTCACACAAGCTGTTGTGAGGAGGCAATTTACTTTGCTGAACTGCAGTCATTTCTTCCTGCACCAGCATTTAGGTGGATGTGCATGTATTCCTGAACTATAATCCCACTTGCTTCCAATGCTGTTTTACTTGTTTCAGGAATTTTTCTGGGAGGTATAAATATGTTGAAATGAGGCAGAATTAGGCCGATCAGCCCACTAGGATCAAGAAAAAGATACTTGATTCAAGAAAATTCTGGAAACAAGTTGATTAGCATCGGAAACAAGTGGGATTATCTCAGCCCACTGGCAGATTTTTTCACTTCTTTGAAGACAAACAAGATTTTAACACTGAATATGAGACTAAATTACTTGTTAAGATCTAGATTTTTGCAGTGTAGTGCAGGTTTCAATGGAAAGTTTCAGTGTCCTAATATCTAAATGCTCTTTCCACAACCTGACAAGAATAATAGAACACTGTCTAACTGTATGTTTTTTGGCAGGATTTTCAGATTTAAAGATATAAAACGTTGGCAGAAAATATCAGCTGTCAGCAAATTCAGCCCAACAATATCAGTATCAGTATCAGCCCTGAAAAACCTGATTGAGTGTGACATAATTCACGCCTAAGCTGCTCCTTGTTCGGGCTTCATTCCGAGGTTCCTACCACAAGCTCAAATTCACAGACCGGTGGACAAACCGGCTGTTAAACAAAGCCGTCTTGTCATCTGACTACTGCAGTTTTGTCTTTTCCTAGCCTCTGCTTATAGAAAACTGTAAAGGGGGGATGATCCAGGGTTGTATTTATGTGGCAAAGAAACCGTCTCACCGTGGGTTTGAACTCTGCAGCCCTCCCTCCCCCACACCTACACACACATATATGTACGCACACACACACGCACAACAAACATACAATAACAAGCTGTCATTTGCGGATGTTCCGGCGTTTATCTTTCAATCTCAGAGGTATGAAGGGGAGAGGGAGAGCTGCAAAACAGCTAAATCCGCCAGACAGGTCTTGCGGTAAGCCGGAGGCAGGGATTGACCTAAAGTTACTTCCAGTCACCCAGCCAAACAGTAGTTCCTTGGAGAACAAACACAAAGAGGTGGGTTTCTGCACCTGTGCTCTTCTGCAACACTACACTTAGGTGTCAGTGAAACTATTTTCTATCTGTCTGTGTTTTTTGTGTATTCCTACCTGTCTGATTGCTCCTGTAAGTGCGTGCATGTGTGTATTTGTGGCACGTGTGGAAATTGTGCAGCGTGTATATGTGTGTGTTTTCTTTTATGTATGACATTGTATCTGTTTGTATCTTTTTGAGCGCAGGAGGGGATGACCTGTCCTGAAGGTAACCTGAGCCGGATAGGTTTGTCTGTGGCAGCCATTGTTATGAATGGCGGTTAGATGGGTCCCCGAGGCACCGTCGAGCCGCGGTAATTGATGTAATCAAAGGCATTTGGCTTTGGGTCCCATACTGGCTGCTGACTGACAACAGAGCTGCATTTACGTCTTTGAGCTTCTGCCTGGGCTTGCTGCTCTCCTTAGCCAGCAAATTCGTGGAAGAGTTTTTTGGCTCCGAGTCCTATCTCGATGACCGCAAACCCAATGAATCACTTTGAAATGAGTCATCCTCCCTCTCTGAGCGGTGACTCTTTGACCGACATGCCTCTCGTTTTGCGCAGGGCTTTTTTTTTCTGCTTTTGCTTTGAACACTTTTGGTGTGAGTCATCGGTCTGAGCAGATGCAGGATTATACATGTGCCTGTTTTGCTCACAGTCTAGATACACTGAACTGCACCGCTGCAAAAATACCCATCTTAACAAGTCATTCAGTCTCATCTTCAGTCTTCAGTCTTGTTTTTCTTCAAACAAGGTGAAAAATATCTACCAGTGGGATGAGCTAATCCCACTTCCAATGTTAATTAACTTCTTTCCAGAATTTTCTTGAATCACGTCACTTTCTTGATCCTAGTGGGCTGATCTGCCTTATTCTGCCTTGTTTCAACATATTCATACTTGTTCCCAGAAACATTCCTGAAACAAATGAAACTGCATTGGAAACAAGTGGGATTATCTCATCCCACAGGCAGATTTTTTCACTTGTTTGAAGAAAAACAAAATTTTAACAGCAACACGAGGCTAAATGACTTGTTAGCAATGAGGTTTTTGCACTACATCTTTCATCTAATCTCTCCTAAACACCAGTCTGGGTGTTCAGCATTGATCTGCGCACTCTGGTGCGTCTTATCAGTTCAACAATGACACAGGATTTCATCAAAGAGGAATACGTCAGCAGATTTCACGATACAGCAAATCCACATGTATTGGTTTGGGCTAACCGTTGCTTATTGATAATGGATGCATGACAGTATACAGTTTTATCTGATGGCTGTCAACCAACGCAACGCATACAAACACCCCACATCCGTTATGCAATCTACGCTATTGCCTTGTCCTTAAACTGAAAGGTCAGAGTTTCATAGACTCTTCCCTGTTTGGTGTTACTATTTACTTAGAGCACGCCTCTCCCCTCTGTGCCCAGCTTCCTCTGTCTGTCATGGAATCACAGACGTTTCACATGCTGGTTTTATTAACTCTAATTAGACTTCCTGACATAAAGAGCAGTGTTTGTCCACAGTGTGGGCGGGAAGGCCAGGCAAGCAATGCCATCCCACCGTCGACTCTCTTTCACCCCCTCGGCCCCTCCTTCCCCCCCTTTTACCGCCACCCAACCTCAGTCAGCCGCCTTTTTGTAAAGGCCTCAGGCGGAGGTCATCGAGTCCAGGAATGCCACTGTGCAATGGGTGTCTATGTGTGCGAGCATGTGTGTGTGTGTATGCGTGTACTCCACGGTCTGTAATTAAATTCTCCTCGTGCATTTGGTGTGTTTCTGAGCATGAGCAAGATGTTGACTGTGTGAGTGCTGCGCTGAGACAAAAGAGCGAGGCTCGTCTCGCAGCCCTTTTAGATAGGGGATTCGCTCCTGCTGGAGGCCCGCGGCCCAGCTTTGGAGCGCCACCGCTTAGGTTTTGGTATTAAAAGCCTCAGATGTCTCGAAGGTTTCTGCGTGGATGAGTATGAATATGAATACCTTTGCTAATCTGGAGGATTAGCTGTGGATTGTCAAAATGTGTCTCTGGACCCCCAAAAAAATCACCCCCCTGACAGATTGCACTTCTCTGGTACTGCTTTACTTTTTATTTGGCATTTAGCTCCTAATTTCAAGGGACCTCAGTTTTTTTTTCTGCCACATTTGACTTTTAAATTCTGAGTAATACATATTAATTTTAAGTTATGTGCCGACTGCACTGAAGTCAGGGATGGAAAAAATCTGCGCCTGTCATCTGAGAGTTCTTAGAAGTAAGATGACTTTGCACATAAAAAAGTACTATGTGGATTAAAGAGCTGGTGTCACTGTCTACTATATAAAACGTGTTTACAAAGACTGTCAAGAAGCAGCATGTTTAAAATCAATACCTTTTTTCAGTGGGAATGCTCTATATGTGGGCTTTGCTATACAAAGGTAATAAAAGCATTTCATGTTTCTTCAGGGATGTTTCTTGACAGATAATGGGCCTCCTTCTCCATGGTGCTTTTATTTTTTATGATGTTTGGTGTTCATAAGATTGATTTTTACTCAGCGGTGCATGGTTAGATATCAGTGATTACTATGTGTTCAAGAAGGTTTCTCTATTATATTCACAGATAAGGATGTGGGCTGTTTTTAATTTTTACATTCATGCGGCACATTTCAAAAGCTGCAGTGTTCCCCCGTCATAAAATAGCTCTCATGTGAACATCACCCCCCTTGCATGTACACAGCCCACTCTTTTGCTGCTCAAATCTTCCTCACTTTGATGTTATTTTATTGCATACACAAATGCATGTTGGTGACACTGTTTTGATATCAGCAAAAGCACCATCTCAAATCACCAGTTAATGCATACAGCCGCACAAGGAGCTGCTCTTTGAATGCCATTCGTGGAATACGAAGTGAAAAGTGAATGCCGGCTTGAAGAAGGGGGCTGTCTGCTGTAGTATGATAATTCATAATTACATGCAAACTCCCTCGGGGCAGAGTTTTACATTAGAAATTAAAACATCTCCAATGAGGGTTCCCTTGTCCAAATAGGATGTGAGCTGATCCAGAACAAAAACCTGCCTCCCTCTCATGGCTCATCTTTAAGTAAAGCAGCGTTCTCCAGCTTAGCTCGCTTCCACAGCCTCATTCCATCCTTTTGCATCATGCATTTGCATTTATGTTTGTTTGTCTGGTTTGACTCATGAAAGTTGTCAGTTAAAAATTAACCCCTAACTTCAGCCATGGTATTTCTCATTAGGTACTGTACCTAGGCTAGAAGCTTAAACCCAGAGTCTGAATCTCTACATTAAAGGGTTAGTTTTATTATAATGAATGCTATAGGGTTATTACTATATCATTATGTAATCTTTCTATAGGGATCTGTAGTGTATATGTGATATATACTGCTGAGTGTAGTGACCTCATTGTAAATTATGGCATGTGTCTCATATCACTATAATTTTCCAGCAATATTCTTATGTGGAATAAAAGCTTTTTATTGTGACATTTTGCTATTTTGTATTCTTCATATAATTGCTATAATTTTGTTTTCATTAAGCTAACTTTATCAAGGTTCTTGTGATCAGAGGGTTAATTCTTTGGGTGTATCTAAACATATATCTATCTATACATATACGTTTTGCATTATTAGCTTTCTTTCCTTTTTTCTTTTCACACTTGATTTTAATTACCCCTACTCTACAAAAAAATATAATTTTAATACGTAATTACACTGCATGGTACTGAGTCTTAAATTTTTATTAATCTTCAAATATTAGAAAAATACCCTGTTATTGAGATTCTAGTTGTTTCCGAATCAAGGATATTCTTCACTCAATATGTTGTGATACAATTCGCCCGCCTTCCCTAAGAATAATTTATGACAAATTTTCTCCAATCACGTAAAACTGCTTTGGAAACAACTGAGATTAGCATTTCTCACGTGTTTCAGCGCAAACAAGATTTGTAGGTCTTAAGACTCAATAAATGGCTTGTTAAGATGGACATACTTGTATAGTAGGTCTAATGCTTTCTCCTGGCCTCTGACATGCCTTGTGTCACCTCTCCCAGTTATAACACCGTTATGTGCACTGGGTTTAGGCCGCCGTGGCGAGGAAAGGGAGGGATATGAGGCGAGTAAAAGTAGTGCGATTCTCCAAGCTCCGCTGCGCACGTTTCTGTGAGTCCGCGCGCTCTGCCCGCGGGCGCCAACGCAAAGCTGCGCCGCGTACGATATTGTGAATGAGGGGATAGAGTGACGTCAGCGGCCGAATGTCAACAATGTAGCGACTGAGAGTAGGCGTTCCAGTCGAGTGTAACAAACAGCGGAGAGACGGAGCGGCACGCCGCGCTGGATCATCACGCGCACACACACACACACATACGCAAACTGACAACAACAGACCGTAGAATCACAGACGTTGTGTGTTTTTTTTAGTGAGTGGTAAACGACTTGTAGTAACTGAGAAAAAAAAAAAAACATCTCCCATCTGCAGCCGGGAGGCTTTGAGGAAACGACAAAGCGAGTCATCATGTGAAAGAACTTATTTGGGAAACGGACAAAAGGGCTGGAATACAAGCAAAATAGAAAGTAAAAGGTGAGCTTGCATGCATGTTGCCTGGTGTGTGTATGTGTGTGTGTGTCTATGTGAGCTTTCCCTGTCTCCGTCGAATGACTTGATGTGTTAAAATTTTGAATCTCGTGTTTGTCAATCCCTGCCCATTGTTGTTCTCATAACCGAGTGGAGTTGCAAACTTGCATAAGTGGTGCAGTGGTAGCCAGGAGAGTCCACAGATATGGAAAAACTCACTTACAAAAACCGCATGCATAAATCTTGAAAGCTTGGCGGTGTGTGAATATTGAAGGGTGTAATGCTTTGGGGTGTGAACTCGGGTTTTGGAGTGAAACACAGCGCTACCACATCCTGTTATGCTTTGAGTCAGTGTATAGGCAAAGCTGTGTGCGCTCCTTTTCTCTGTTTTTGCAAAGTAGATGTGTTGTGATCCCTGAGGAGGGTCAGGCATGCCGCTTTTTTTTCTGAAAGGAAAAATGCTCAGATAAAAGAAGCTGTCACTTGCAGCGTCATTTGACCGGTTAAGGAGCCTTTAAGAAACGTAAAGACCACCATGATTCACTGCATGCCCGTTCATCAAATTGATTTGGACCTAAAGAGCTTCATAATTAGACTAAACGTGCAGTGTAGAATACGAAGTATTATAAACAATGTATTATTACATACTGTCGGTATTATTATTATTATTATTATTATTATTATTATTATTATTATTATTATTATTTCATTGTTTTATTATTATTTCCACGCTACTGTAAAATATACATTTATAATATGATTAAAAATATTAACATTCTGCTAGAAAAATGCATTATTTGCACTGCATTCAGCATTTCGATTCTTCTCTTTGTTGAACTGGAAATTATATTTTGCATATTACAACTCCTCATTAATCCACATAATATCAGCAAAAATATTTGCTGTGTAAGGACGAGCCTTATTTGGTCCGACAGCCAATGGAATCAACTGGATCGCTCGACGATGCAGTTAAAGAACCAAAGGGCACATTTTGTAGTTAACCCCTTATATTGCATCGGAACAGCCAAGTTCTATCACCTCCCCCAAACCCCATCAAAAAATACCGATATTGCTGATTTATAATCAATAGGGAGCTGACTATCTACTGGGAGCGAAACAAACAGCTGCGCCTTTACGCACGGTCCTGCATTGTCATCTAATGGATGCTGCAGTAGTGGCTTAGTCAGTCCCTGTCAATCTTATTATGTTGGAGTCAGTGATGTAGTGGCAAATAAAAGGTGGGCTAACTGTGACTGCAAGTCGGTGATCATCATAAGGTATTATAACCCCGATATAAAAAAAATCGAATATATATATTTTAGGAGCGGAAATCATCTTTAATCAATATTTTTTCCCCTTAGAAATCACATTCTCCTGTAATTTAGACCAGTTGGATGCCACTTACTATCATGCACACGATCCATTTGCATTCTAATATCAAGCTAAAAATATGGCTGGACTGAGTTTAGGTGGGATTATGTGTGTTTACCCTCCATACATCCTGTGATGTAGCTTTTATCAATCGATTAATTTTACCAACAGTCATAAATCACTCATTTTGGACGAGGCTTGTTGGTTGACTGTGGAATAGTGGGAATGCATTGGCTGAAAATGCTGTACATTTCCCTAGTTTGTAGGTTGTAGAAAGGCGTCCACGTTTGTTCTGCTTAGACTCACATGGAATAAGAAGCATGTGTCCAAGCGATGAACTCATCCTGCGTTTATCCTGCTTTGCGTTATTTCTTGGACAAGAACCCCGGCATTTTCTTTCTTTTTCTTTTAATTTCGGCTACTCATAAATTGTTTGCTCGCCACGTGTTTTGACTCAGTGATGAAATGTCTGAAACCAGAAAGCCTTTCGAGTCGAATGATGCTGCCATTAATGCAGTGATACAGCATTTTGTGGAGCAGTGACTTTCCACGGCATCACAGCCCTTTGTCTAGTGCTGATGCAACGCGGTGGCACTGGATATCGCAGCACATCCCATAACCACTGTCCAAGCTGGATGGCTCATTTTCTAACACGATAACTCACATTTTGATAGTTTTTTTTAAACCGTAATATTTATGAATGATGGAAATGATTGAAACGCATGCATCAGCGCTGCAGATTCCCTTAAGTAAATGATGAGGACAGAAGGTGTTTTGCTGTTTTGCGCCATAGCAAATCATCTTCAGTGTCATTCCGAAGGCATCTGGTGCGAAAACACCCTTTCTTTCTCCTGCAAGCCTTAACATTGACATCAGCCTGGTTTTACAACACGTGCATAGCGGCAGCACTCATGCGCAGTTTTACGCATGGAGCCTTTTGTTCTGTACAGTAGCCCGCTGCCTTTCTCTTCTCATGGCAATCCCTCGCTTATTGTCAGCGGGAATCCAAAACTGTAAACCCTACAGTGACTCAATCAGGCTTAAATGCCACTTCCAGATGAAATGGCTCGCCCAATCTGTCATACCAACTTCATGCTTCCTGTATACATGATATTGTGTAACGTGTCATCCAAAACATCAAATGATATCATGCATCAGATTTGTACTCATCACTTTTTATTATTTTCTTCGGCCATCAGTTTAATGAATCAGTCACAAATAGTTTTTTTCACTTTGTGAGCTAAGTCTACATATCAAAACATACATTTTAAAAACTATTTTTCATATTTTTATATAAAAATTTCATCAGTCTTAATAGGACAATGCATGGAAGTCTTTGTACATGTAAGATCCAGTCAAATCCTGTGTTTTTAATGTGCAGTGTTTTTAATCTATTCTTGCCATGTGATATAAAGGAATTTAAATTTTTGCAATGAGACAGAGAGGCTTGGATTATGTTATGCTGGGACATACTGATTTTGAATGGATCTTAATGTATATTTACAAAGACTTCTCATGCATTGACCTATTCTGCCTGACCTGTTAATTACATCCAAAGAGCACCTGTTCATTCTACACTGAAAACCCAGTGCAGCGCTCCCTCCTTCTGTTTTTGCCTTTACTCACGATTACTTCCTGGTAAATGGTGCATTTTGAGTGTATGCTGTACCAGATGCCTCTCACGTCAAATAAAACCAGCTTCAAAATGGCACGAAAGGTGCAATTTGAGGCCTGTGCTTCCCCAAAAACCCTGTGTCCTTCCCCTAAGATGACATAGATGCATCATGATGGCCATTTACTCATTTTGAAGAAACTGGAATTTGTGGCAACTCAAACTCATTTGCAAGACCTTTTTTTTGTAGTTTTGAGCACTTCTGAACCGTCTCTCCCCACGTTATGTCCCGCCCCAACATCCTGTTTCAACCAGAAATGCATCAAAATATGTAAGCAAAACATCATTAAAATCATATTTCCTTGTGACCTTAAAATGTATTGAAGTTCAAAAATGAAAAAAACAAAACAAAACAAAACAAAACATTATCGTCGATTTTATTAGGCTTGGATAAACAGGTTGTCACAACCGCCTCAATCTCTTGTGTTTTGTTTGGCTTGGGAAGATTTCTCAGTTTTGACCCAGGCCGTTTTGGGGATCCGCACATAATGAGTCCCTGAGGGTTCCCTGCCGCAGCTGAAATCCCACACGGCAACAGGATCCCTTCATGTGACACTGTTTGTCCCCCCTGCAGGCTTTCCATTCTGAACTTACAGCAACTAACCTCAAACTGCTCCTCCATGTTTCCATTGCTCTGTGGCAGCCTGCATGATGAGCCCATTGTAATCGCATTTTATGTCGCCGAAGTTAGGCGACTGCTGATCAACATAATTAAAACGATGATCACAGGAGAAGCTTATTGTGTTAAAAGTAACCAAGCACTTATGGGTTAATGATTCATGAAATTGCAGTTGCCAGTCCTCTTGTTTGAGGAACACAATGTGATAGAATTATCAGCACCACTTGCTGTGATAGTAGTTCAATATCTCTTGAAGACAATCATCAATCCCTTAAGGCGCTAAAATTGCATTTTTTTTATTTGTATGGTACATAATCAAGCTGTCGGTTTGAAGATAAATGATTGGTTCGTAAACTAATGAAAGAAGGCTGCAAATTGAACCAATGATGTGCTACTTCTCTCACATAGATATTTATTTCTGCACCATTAAGGGATCGTTTGCATCACTGAGGATATTTGAGTAACCCCCACAAGCACAGCTCAACATCTCAAGTCAGTGCTTTGGCTAGAAAAAAAAAAAAAAAACATGTTCCCATAGCTCTCCCACGTCAGCACAAAGGCATGTTTGACTGGGCTCCTGCCAGTGTGAGGCGTAGATGGAACAGCACTGCTGGGAGAAATCTAAGATCCTGCAGTTTAGACCAAGAGCTTTTGTTTTCCTCTTTCTGTCGTGAGCCCTCTCTCTCTCTCTCTCTCTCACTTGTCTTTCTCTGACATGGCTGTTCACTCTGCTCCCGCCGTTCACGGCAGTGATGCGCGCTGGCGTTATCACTCTCCATGTGAAGTCAGATTGCATTATCGTGCCAGACCCGGCTCCGTCTGCGGTTGCAAAAGTTGTCCGTGAAAGAGCAGTGCCTCTCAGTGTGTTCACTGCTGAGAGGCGCTGAGAGAGGCTGCCAAGAAGCTATCAAATGTAAAACACCACAGGCAGGATTTCTGATTATTCTGCTTTGGTTTGATTTTTTTATGCTGCCTGTAAGAGATTATCAAGACTTGAAAATCATCCCAGTAGTTGCGTCACACCCATTTGATGATCTCCCAAACATCCCCTATGCCTCAAGTGAAGCATCACCTTGTGAACTCTGGGATGGCCTGCAGAGTTTAAACTTCAGAGTTAATACTCATTAGTAACCCATCCGGTGGTCATCCATTAGTTTCAAACTGTCCAAAACATATTGGGCAAATTAAATTACTTGCATCTGGTCCTAATAGGTTTGGAATTAAAACAGCAGTGGATGGAGGAAGCAGAGAGGGGAGATTTAGTAATTATTGAGGCAGTTTAGAAGAATGAGCCTTGTGTGAAGTGGCATTCAGTGAATGAACGGAGAACATTTAGCGTGTTATAATGACCTATTTTTATTGGATTAGTACAGCACCACAACTACTACTGCTACTGGCAAGGAGCTGCGAAGTGTTGCCAAAGTCCGTTTAAACTTACGGCACAATTACAATTGATGCACGTCATTGATGTTTTCCTTGTCTTGCGGTCGTTCAGCTGGAGTGGGCACCGCACCGGCGCTGGCACTGTTACCTTTAATTCTTTGTGTGAAGCAGGAACTGGAGGTGTGCGAAGTTTAAGCCGGCACAGCTGCTATTTTGACATGGTTAGCTGCTCAATCAAAAGAATCCAGTGTGGGAGCTCTCTGCAGGGAGAGACGGATGGCTTGAAATGCTCTCCACTCCAAGGACCGCTTTAAAGACGCGGAGAGGTCCACTCTTATGAAAGAGCCAATTTATTGGGTTGTGCGTGTGTGTGCATGTGTGTTTTTGCTGCTGCATATGGAATACTAGCAGCTGATATGTCTAATCAGTTCATTTGTCACGTTATGCATAATGACAGGATGACCTTCGGACATTTCAGCACAGTGAACACAGAGCCTTTAACCCTTTCACACAGACCGAAAATCCCACTACCATCCAAGACTTGAGTTCGGTGTAAAGGGGTTAACCAGCCTTTCAGTCCTGCTTTCTGAACCCTCTAACAGTCCCAGGTAATTATCAGAGGTGTAGATAGCACCCACTAATTTGCCACCCACATATGCATGATGACACAGGGCATAATCTACATTTCAGGAAGGCAATCCTCACCTCAACTTAAACCTTTGTAATATGATAAATTACCAAGAAACAAATTCAACAGCCTCATAGGGGAACCACTGCATATTTCACCGGAAGGCCGATGAAATATGCAGTCCTGGACATCTGCTATGTTAAAGTGTCATCCATGTTTTGTTTTGTGTTTTTAGCATGTTTTAGCATGTTAAAAAAAAACTCACTTGCCTGGTGCAAAAGTTGTTTTGACAGAGGGGCACTTGATAGAAATAGCTGTGATACTTCAGCACGTCTAGTTTTACATCATGCTTGTGCACCAACGTACCGGTCGGCGTCACGTGACAGAACATGCTTCAAATATAAAGTGGTTCCCCTATGAGGCTGTTGAATTTTTTTGTTTTTTGTTTTTAAATTCCACAGCTTTGTGTGTGGTCTTTCCTGTGTCAGAGGACGTGAGTGACATGTGCGCCCCTCAAACTCCCCTTTCCCCAAATCCACCGGGAAAAGGGCGGCCAAAAAAACAGATCTGGATGTTCGGCTGGGTAACGGTGGCTTTGTCAGACTTCAGGCAGCCATTATCACATCATCAGCCCATGAGAGTCAGTCGGCTGCTGACTCCATGAATTCATGTAGAATTTTGTAAGGGTTGCTTAGGTTATTTATAGCTGGGTTGCAAACGATGTCTCTGTGTGGTCCCCAGAGCCACCCCCCCACCTCTCACCATAGCAATGATATGCATATCAAATTAGACCTGTTTTGCTGTGAAAATGAGGCGGAGTAAACAGAATATGTCTCCAGGGGTGAAGCCTGCGTGTGTTTGTGTTTGCAGTTCCTCTGTGTGTCCTCCCGGGGAACACTGAGGTGCGTAGTAGGAGTCTACTCCAGTTTAAATTTGGAGTCGTCCTCCTCGTCTGTCAGCAGTTTTCCCCCCGCAGCTGCTGAGTCACATGTGGAGTTGTGCCTAAGCCCCCACTGACCATTAGCCTTCCACTCAGTGTTGCACCAGACTGTCCACCTTCAACTCTGAACTTATTTCTGTCTGTGCTTAAACTGCTGATCTCTGTGCTTACAGTATCCGGGCCTTTTGATTTATTCACATATTCCTTGTGATCCATAATTCTTCCCTTTCGCTTTCTCTCACATTAGAAGGGTAGAGTGGTACGCAAAGACCCGACTGGTGTTTTTAGTCATGAAAATATCTCAGAGCTGCTCTGGAGGCAGAAATATTCCTACTGGCTGAGTTAAACCTCAGTGGGCGGAGCCAAAGAACACAGGTTTTCAGGCCTCAAGTGGCAGGAATAATTTATGGTGAAAATAGGAGAAAATAGAAGTGAAAATATGTGTCTTATTTTTTCATTCATGCATGACCACGGCATTTTCATGGTCAGCAGTGTAGGCTAGCATGCATATTCTGAATTTAATCTTAAGTTATTATGGCTAGATTGCCATTTTTAAGAAACTGAAAGAGTGCTGGGCTTCATAATATAAGCTTCCTTCTCTCTTACCCCTTGCCTTTTTAACTTAGCTTCAGTGTGAAGCTTCATAAACAGAAAAAGTATGATTCCTTGGCCCCGCCCATCAAGGTTTAACTCAACCAGTGAGATTATTTCTGCCTCTGCGAAACGTTTGCATTCCTGAAACTTAAGGCTGAACAATTATTCAAAATATTGTCAAATTCCCAATGAGGCCAAGTGCAATATACACGTCATTTTTGTGATAAAGGTACAACCCCATTACAAATTAAGTATTGTGGTGCCCTGGCCTACAAATGTAAGAAGACCCCAAAAACCGCAATAATTTAAATAGGTTTTTAGTGAAAATGAAAATTATGATGCAAAACATGATCATCCCCACTAAAGCTGTGAATCATATTGCACTTGCACATTTAAAATAACTGCAATATGATATCTTGCAGCCCCGCTGAAACCCCGGGCTGTGTGCAGCGAGGGCAGAAGAATGTTGTTGTGTTGTCTTCCTCTGTAGTCTGAGGTCATATCCTTTTATGTGACACTCTTTTGTTCTGCTCCCTGACATTGCACCGCACTCTGAAATGCTAAGAATGAGAAGCTCGCCAGTGTTGCCGCTGTCACGACTGCGTTTTCTCCTTCTCGTAGAGTTATTACTATAAAAATGACTTGTCTGTCTTGTTGTGAAAGCACCGTGCTGCGTTCACTGACCTTGCAAACCTTAAGCATTGGAACAGAGAGCTGTTTGGGTGTTTATGGCTTCTGTTTGTATCAGCTGAACCCAGACTGACTGCTGTATGTCAGCTCGCTGCTAATAACCTGCTCAGTCAGCAGGAGGAATAAAGGCTGGGTGGAAAAGATGATACTGTGGTGAGCGTGATATGAAATTACATATGGAAGAGGTCATTTGTCAGCTTGGAGTCCGTAGATTGTTCATATCTAAGTATACATTGAAGTGATGCATTGCTGTCAGGTGATATCCTATCATGGGATCTGACGTTCAACAAGCGTACTGTTAATATCTTCACAATCTCTGGTCTTCCAGGAACAGAGATTCAGAGTATTTTCTTGCTCTTCCTTACCTTCAGCATCACGCCACCCTCAGATTCTTCTCCCCTCACTGCCAAGAATAATTCCCTACCAAAAAAAAAAAAAAAAAAGTGGATATTTTCCCCCCATGTGTTTTCCAGTGAGTCTTATTGAATTATGAGGATTTTGCCGTCGCTGGCTGTAATTTTAAACATTAGTTGTAAGGTCTGAGTGGAGCGAGTTCCCGTCTTGCCAGTGGGCTTGACGTTTCCTGCCAAAGTCATTTTGTTTTTCCCTCTCTCTCTCTCTCTCCCTCTTTCGGTTTTCCTCCCCGGTCGATGGGAAAAAGGAGCAGCGGTCAGTCAAGCATGTGAGAGTGGAAGGTATTTAAAACAATCAGCGGATTCCTGGTACGGGGAGTGAGATCATTGTTTTAGCGAGGGAGGGAGGGGGAGAGGGGGTGACGGAGCTGGGATGACCCGTGTGGCAGGACGCTGCTGTCTGGCCGCCAGAGCTGCTCGGAGAGCGCCGTGACCCCCGAGGTAACACACGGGCTCCGGCGAAGGTCAGAATTGCTCCGAGGCGGGTTTATTTGTACTGCTTTGCACATCAGAGACACTTGATGAAAAGAAAACACTCCCATTGTGGATGTGATGCATGTTAACATGGAGCTCTGACATCTGCGGCTGAGGAGGGTGTATAAATAGAAATGACACAATAAGGAGTGCCTGTCAGGGAATAGCTATTGATCATTAATCTATCTTTTTATATGTATGTTTTTCATATATATAAATATTAAATATAAAATCAATATTTATATATATGTTTTTTATATGTTTTTCTTCAGTTTTTTTCATAATCCCACTTGTTTCCAGTGTTGATCAACTTGTTTCCAAAATTTTCTTAAATCAAGTGTCATTTTCTTGATATTAGCAGGCTGATCTTTCTTATTTTGCCTTGTTTCAACATATTTATACTTGTTCCTAGAAAAAATCCTGAAACAAGTGAAACTGCATAGGAAACAAGTGGGATTATCTCATCCATCTGGCAGTTTTCTTTCACATGTTTTAAGAAAAAACAAGATTTTAACACTGAATATGAGACTAAATGACTGGTTGAGATGGAGATTTTTTTTCCTTTGTGAGCTTACACGATTACAGTTGACCATGCGAATTGATTTTGATCATGAACCTTGCTCAGTCTCCATCTTGTAAGCACAGCGCGAATTGCACGGCAGCCTCCAGCAAAGCAAATACTGTATTCATTCACATTATCGCAGTTGAGGCAGTGGAGTGTAAAAGAACAAAAGCAGGCTCAGCGTGCGGTTTGGAGAAGTGCAGCTGTAAAGGAGTTTGCGTCGGGGAGGA
>OMKZ01018870.1:0-14707 GCA_900302535.1 Neoniphon sammara
AATAGGCCCCCACACTCCGCTTGCCCAGCACAGAAGGTTTGGAATGGGGGCCAATGTCTGTTGCCACAGGGGCCAGGCTGGGCACCACGTTCTTGGAGAGGCTGAGCTCCCGGGTGATCTGATTGTGGACCTTGCTGGCCTCTGATGCCCTCTGGGCAGTCAGGGCCTTCAGAGTGTCCACGGTCAGAGCCGAAAGGTCCTGGAGGTGTCCGATCTGGGAGTCCAGTGTGTGCAAAGAACGCTTGATAAAGTTGACCTTGTTCCCAACCTCTTTGAGCTGGATACACATGGTCTCAACCCTGAGTAAAGACAGAGGAAAGAGTATCATCAGTTGGCGAAAGGTCAACTCAGCCCATATAACCTGTAATGTTTTCAGCATTATTGCAGTTCTTCAAACTCAAATGTAAAGAACGAATCTCTGATTGGAAATAAGTGACTACTGCTATAGCACGATATGTTCAGAACTTCATTCTGAAAATGCCTGATATGTCCCAGAAAATGCCTGATATGTATACTTACATTCATTGACTTTTTACTTACTATAGCACTCCTTGCTATTTAATTTCACTGATTTAAAATGCTACATATTATTGTTTTTTGCTTTTCAACAGCACTTTGCTTCAGGGAAGGGCAATAAGACCCACCTGTCTGAGGTAAGGCGTATGCGCTCCTCACTCCCCGAGTGAAACTGGTCATCCTTTTCATGGAAGTATGTTTCCACACACTGCTCCTCAAAATCATGCAGTTTCTTTTGGTCTTCCTCTGTCAGAAACAGCTCTGAGGGAACGGGGATCACACGTGAGTTACACTTGCATAAAAGAAAATAAATAAATGAACGAGAGACAACAGAGACTAAAATTTGCTTTACAAAGCAAAAAAACAACCTAGACACCTCTGCAGATTAGTTTCTATTAATGCACAAATAGTTTTTCCCCACACACAGACCATTAAGTTCCTCAAACCAAACTGACCTACTGAAAATATGTTGTAAATATGACAAATAAATGTGCATCAATGGTGGAAAAGTTCCCCTTTTTGAGACTAGTTTACATTTAGGAGACATGAGATTTCTGCCAGCCACTGAGAGCGATGTGGACGTACTTGGTCCGTAGGTGCTCTCCTTCTTTCTCTTCCTGCACATGCAGTAGAAGAGAGAGTAGATATGGCAGAGGAAGATGAAGGGAGGAGGGAGGACAGGCTTCTCGTGGTAGGCCATGATGAAGTGGTAGCGCTGGTACTTCCACACCAGGTTAGAGATCGACTTCACTTGGATATACACATTGCTGGAAAACAGAGAATTGAAATGACCTCAAGGAAAGGGAAACGCTACCAACACTTTGTAAAGTATGGAGCTCAAGTTTGTATTGCTTTCCCAAAGAAAAGATGAACTGATCTGCAACACGTACGAGAGCCTGAATAAAACTATGTTACAAAATTTGCAAAAAAAATTTGAAAATACTGCCAACTGAAGCTAATTTCAGCTTGCACACTTTTTTTTCTCATTTTATTTTAGGTTACATTATTTTCCAGTAGTAAATGTCATCAAAACTGTAGATCTGTAAATGCTGCCAAAAGATGATCTCAAGCCTGCTTGCTCATGACCCGATTTGAGAAATCACAACTGTCTGGATGTCTGTCACATTGGCTCTGTGACACCAATACACAGGCACATGTCCACTTTACAAAGATTTGTAAAAATTTGGCTTTGCAAAGACCCAAAGCTGGGTCATGGCAAGGCTGTAATGGGTTCCCAAATTATTCTGGAAACATAATAGGCTTAACAGTGGAATATTTCTCACTAATGTATCCCTGAGGAGTCCCTACAACACAAGACACACAGATTAAAACACTGATGACTGGGTAGCAGCCTAACACTAGGATAAAATCTGTTTTATTACCCTGAATAATGCAGAAAGCACAAGAGAAAAACTTGGATTTTTTTTTTAGATCTAAACAGGCATTAGCAAACATGAGAGTCCCCTTTAAAAATAAATACTTCTGCTGTTCTGTGAACAACAAAACATTTGGTCACAGGGACCTTCAGGCCATCATCAACTTTATTATTAAAAAGTCCAAAGTTTGAATGGAGTGTGTTGCACCCGCTCATCCATCTACACTTGAGACTCACCACCCATTTTACCACCCGCCCATTCTTCTTTGTTGCAATATTTTAGTTCCACAGAGATTTCTGAAAATTACCCCGCCACAAGGTTTACACCCATTCCATCAATATGAACAGTGCTCTTACTTGAAGAAGGCGATGAGGAGGTTGACCATGAGTATATACTGTACAAAGAGGTAGACTGCTTGTAGGAGAGGAGTTAGCCACACTGCTGGCGCACACAGGGACTTCACTGCTGTTTCACTGTTATTGGCACACACTGTGGAGAGAAGGTTCCTATTAAGACGCTAAAATCAATGCAGCCACACTGCACATACAGCATACACAATCCTCCAATAGTTTAATATGTTGTCTGGTTTCCAATCTGACATGGAGCTTCTTGGATACATTTCAAGACAACAAAGATGGACAATACTGCCTTCAGCAAAGACAGACATTGTCAAGTTGGTCAAATGTACCATGGATAATGTAATAGGGAATAATGTACAAGGTAAAATTAAAATATATTGTTGGTTGCATTTCTGGTAGAACTGTCCATCTTTGTCGTCTGTCTATCATGGCTCTTACAAACTTATGTAAAATATGAGCGTTGCTTTTTTTTTGTTTGTTTGTTTTTTTAACTATGATGTTACCCAACAGGGAAAATAGAATTTTGCCGTTCATGTGCTTGCACAGCCTGTCATAAGAAAGCAGTTCCATTACTGGTACTGTGTAGATGCACATTTGTCAGGTTTGACTTAACTCAGTGCAAGTGGGATTAGATAACAGGAACATTTAGAATGTGTGAGCTAAAATGGAGTCTTGGAGCCTTGACTACTCTGTATTTAACATTATATTCTATTTAACAGAACCACTGCCTAATTGATATCTAACAACTCACCACTTCTTCCCCTCCTGGGCTGAGTTCATAATAACAGTGATAAACCCTTTTACAATAGTGCGGAGTGTGTGTGTGTGTGTGAACCATGTTGCGTGAAAACAGGGGTGACGGTACGATGATTAGGCCATCGTGGGTTTGATTTCCAGTGATTTTTTATTTCTATTTTTTTTTTTTGAGTGACAATCATAAACCATGCCGTGATGAGAAGCTTTGAATAAAACCGTCCTTACCCTCATAATCTCCCCTACCATCCTCATCGTCCTTACCATCGATTTCATAGGCATACACTTCCCCGTACATCATCCAGTATGGTTGGAAAACCACATCTTTGGCCAGCGTCCAGCTGGGCGCCTCATTTGGGTAAAGAATGGCTTTCCTGGGAACACCATAGCTCAGCAGGACTATAGCCATTATAACCACAATATAAAACATGTTGGCCACCTGAAAGAGATGTCACACATACTGAATAAAGCATGTGACTTATGGTATCACTACATGAAATAATATTTAACTTGTGTTGAACATTTGCAATCTCTTAGTGCACATACCTCTGCTCTGGGGACCTCAACTCATCAGCACTGCTTTCTTACTTTTGCTTTGAAAATCTCATCCAAAAATGATCTATTTTTTGTACATTTTCAAATGAGGGAAATTATACTCTGGTAGAAGTTTTCAGACAATAATTTTTCCTGGGTTAAAAAAAAAAAACTGGAAAAAAAATCTCTGAATGTGATCATAGATCCCCAAAGCAGATAATGTTGGAGGGTTAGCTACTGCTGGACTTCTAGGACAGTTCTATCACTTTAAAGGGGAAAATGGGACAGAATTCACGCATTTTCCTGTGATCTTAACATTCAATACTAGTGAGCACCAAATTACGTGAATTCTGTTTAAGATGGGCTATTCAAAATACATAATAAAGCTTTTTTAAAAACTACAACGTGGAGCAAAGTGGGATCCATATTAAATGCTAAAAGTGATAATGGTGCAACTGGTGGCAAGTCTGATAGCTCTAAAACTGATGGGACCACTTAAAATAAAACGTGGGATTACAATACCTGATAACAGCATGTAGATGAATAAAGCTGTCTAAATGTGAATGTTCAAATTAACATGAAATTAATATTAATGTAAGCATTTTGCAAATGCACAAAAAGCAGTAACACCACTCTCATGGCATCTCACGTTACAAAACAGGCAAGCGTAGAAAGCCACAATGTTGATGAACCCCCCCTCAAGTGGCACCCGAGGGCCCGTGGATCAAACTGATGTCGTCACAAGCTTGTGCACCTCAAAAAACCCTCATATTTTTGTAAGTGTTTGATTATATGTGAAATGACAACGTGAGTGTTTATGGAAATTGTAGAAAATGACAGTCTCTTTAATAGAATTACAGAACATTATTCCCCTATGATCCTATCATATCTTTTTATATTTTGTGGGTGTTCTGTCTGCCTATAAATTTCAATGAAAAGGGTGATGTAAATAATTAAATAATAAAAACTAGATTGATTGATGCTAAATCTTATGATTGGAGCAGGAAAAAAATGTAAACTGGCCCAACAATTTGTAGTCTTACATGTGTCACATGTGTATGTATTTCTAGGTCGCTGACTTACACTGAAAATGAACTACTGCTTGTTGCTTTGTAATCTGAACACACTGTCATGGCAAAAGTAGCTCTACATTATTAAATAACAAACAATGCATTTTTAAGAGTCATCTTAAGCACAACCAAGAAAAAAAAATGCTCTATGATAATTGCGCCTGGAGATTAAAATGAATATCATATTTATTATACGGAACTCACCATCTTAGCAATCATCATGACATACGGTCCCGCTTGCTGGTTGACAGCCAAGATGTCTAGGAGTCGCACGTACCAGAAGATGATATTCAGGCAATAAACAGTCCTTCCGGGGATGAAGGTCACGGCCTCCTGTCCGCCCAACCTCAGGCCAAAGCCGACGAAGAAGGACACAATGGCCAGAAAGTCGGACACATTGAAATACTCACTGAACCAGACTTTTATCTTTTGACTTATTTTGCCCGCTTCAGACATAAACATCTGTAAGAAAAACAAATAAATAAAAATAAGAGGGATAAGAGATAGGAAGGAAATGAGTCAGTGCACAAGAGATGTATCCTTAAGACTTTTTTATACTATTATTGCCATTATTATTATTATTAAAAGCTGAGAGCCTGAGAAAAAATCTTCTCAAAGTGCCTTTATCACTGCTGCTCTACATACCTCTCGGATTTTCTCAATGGCAGAAGTGAAGATGTAGAGGATGACCACCCACTCTTGAGGAGAAGGCGTATCAGGCATTTTCACCAGGACCACATAGGAGTAGAACATCAAGAAACCCAGGTAGAAGAGCTGACGAAAAGAAACACAACCAGAAGAATTCAAATCAACATTAAAGATCGAAAGAAAGGAAAAGACTTTCAGCTTTGTAAACAATGTACTGAATCACACTGTAGTCCAAAGTGATGCCAACAGCCAACTAAAACTAACTGTTATCATTCTAATACATTATCCTCACTATCACTGTTGCTGTTAACACTGAAAAATGTGACTACAGTAGAAATGCTGACAGAAAGGGAAACACTATGGCACCAGAAAATTTGATATCCCCCAACAAATTTATGCTACCTTTATTGAACTTGGTGAACAAGACACAGACAGGAGTGAGGACAAGTTTAAACACAGCTAGCAGCGCCAAAATAGGTTTGGGCTAGGTTCCTTACTTACACAATTAGAGAAGAAGTAGCACAGGCAAAAAGCACGGCTACACAAAGTGTTCAACTGAATAACACAGGCCAATTCAGTTAGCACACCAAGAGAGGCTTTCTACAACCTCACTGTCACATATTTACGCCTTGTCGCAACTCTTGCACCTCTAGCTTGGTGCCAATGTAAGGCGGGTGGCTCTGACTCTGCCTCTGCAAGGCATTTAGCTGAAGCCTGAAGAGTTAATTTTCCCATACATTCATTTAATTGCTGGTAATATGGGCAACATAAACAATTATAAACAGAATTTGATCAGAAGTTCACAAGATCATAAAGACTGTGTGTGTGTAATACTGGAAAAGAGACAGAAACTGTGCTCGAAACAGCACCATAAAGGGGCTTCCTCTTTCTGACATATTTATAGAAGAGGTCAGTTGAGGCACTGAACCTCATCATGGCACTTTGAGTCAAGAAGTAAAATAGCAAATAGCCTGCCATTTCCACTGGGGCTCTGAGCCTTTGGCTCTCAGCTGGGGGCTATCTGAAAGGACAAGCACTGTGTGAGAGAGAAATGTCATCTGCTCCATTTAAAGTGAAATTCAGACTTCCTGGATATGTCCTCAGAAGGGGAGGAGAAATAAAAACAACTTACAAAAAAAAACAAAACAAAACAAAAAAAACCCTGCATCCACTCAGCTCTACTGGTCATAGCTTTTTTCCCATATGTAATCTGAATTGGTGAGTAATCTGTACCTGCCCAAAGTTATAATCACTGGGGAATGGGTACAGCTCAAAAATGACTTTTCTTTGATGACAGATGAATGGAAAGCATTGCACTGATGTGCTAAGTTGGGATGAACTGGCCAATTACCAAAAACTGTGGCCACTGGATTTGCTGGAAAGAAGGAAAACATGTTAAAAACTTATTTTTGTGCATTTGCTAATGCAAACTAAAAACTGACATGCCCACCAATGTGCTTATATCTGTTCCCATACAAAAACAAGTACATGCAACAGGATGTTATTTTCCTCCCAAATGAACTTCGCTTTTGAAGCATAAATTTCCCTGTAGACTGTGCCTCTACACCGCAGGGAGAATTCCCTGGGATTCACGCTGCCTTAAACAGCATCTTTATTCACCAGACTTTACCAAGGGCTCTAATCCATTCAGAGAGCAGGACTGACTATACTGTCGAATGTGGGAAAGTCAGAGAGTGTGCAGTGGTCAAGTAGGCCATCTATGTCCATATAGGTGGATCAGGCACACACAAACATACACACAGATATACACCTGTATACACACACAACTAGACAAGTCCTGTTTCTTGATGCAACCTGAGGAAGAGGTCAACCTTTGCAGAAATCACTGAACCTTAACATGTAAAGTGTTGGAAAATCAGGCATTAACAAGTATGTTAACTGCTGCCCGGAGCAAAAGCTCATCAGTGTTGAGATCAGGACAGAGGCAGGTACAGCAGATGTAGATAAGCTCTAACATAGGCAACATTATGTAGACTGGCAGTTTCAGTGATGGTATCAGCACAGCTCGGTCCTGAGTGGCCTGAAAAACACCGTCCCCACCAAGAGACCTAAATAATGATGCGTGAGCCCCTGAGAATTAGCCTCAGGCATACATATATGTATATGCATGAGAAAGAGTGGGAGAGGATCAGTCTGTGCATTGTATGGGTGTGCATGACTGCATATGTGGGTCTGTGATAAGTCTCTCTGATACAAGTGACAGACAGACTGAGTGGCATGCAGAATGATGAGTATGTGTTTGTGTATGTTTGTATTGGACGTCTGCTGAAAGGATTCTTGTTTGGCCATCACAGCATCTTGAATGGTGAAAGGCTGATGGACTGACTCTTTTGGTTCAGACTGAAAGACAAGATAGAACTGTGAATCCCTCTGGCCATTGCATCCATCATTGACTCTTGTTGCTTCCTTGTATGCATCCTATCAAGGTTGTGATGGTTGTGTATGCTTGTGTGGTCTACTCTCAAAATTTTTCATGTGGCTGGATGGGGCGGTAATGAGCAGGTGTGAGAGGTTGAGAGATACCAACTACATATTATTGGCTGTGGCACAGGTGATTCTTCTGGTGGATGAGAGCCTCGTGCGACTGCATGTTGCAAAGAGCAGTTTGGAGTAATTGATCTTAATTGAGAGAATGGGTGGGGTCATGGAGGAATGCACCACTCACTGATGCCATAGTTCTACAAGTAAACTTCAACACTCGGTAGGAAAAGGCTGGGATATCTGGAGGGGTGTGACGAGGAGGAATGGCCTCTTTGATTGAACTCAAGTGGTGTGTTGTTCTTGGGCTTCTGTGCTTGTCATTATCCATAATGAGCACCATATTCGGACACAAGATGGTTCATAAGTTTACATGGTGCTGGAAGCTCACAGCCAAGCAAAATTTTCCTGTGTCCTACCAGAGGGAGGGAAGTTGAGTCACAATGGACCCTTTCCAATGGCTGCAAGAAGCTGTGGCCAAAACGTGATTAATGCTTGCGAGAACAGGCCTTCCAGGTCTCGTTGGCACTAGGAACTCATCACTCAATAGAGGTGCTCCCTGCAGCTGAGGTAGTTATAGAACGGAAAGGTAAGGTGTGAAAGAAGAGTGGAGAGAGTATGGAGAATGCCTTTTGGGCGTCCTCAAAGAAGTGCTAGAAAACCTTTTGAGAAGAAGGCAGAACATGAGTGGTGATGAAAGGCTGACCTTGTCTTGGAACATTGTCAGGAGGTGGAGCAAGCACTATTCTGGACTCCTGAACCTGAAAGACATATTCTCTGTGCCGGACACAGTAATAGATATTCAACTGGGTCAAGCCAACCTCCTTGGCAGAATTGTCTGGAGTTAAGAGAGGTTCTTAGTATAGCAAGTTACTAGAGGTGGATGAGATTTGTCCCGAGATGCTAAAGGCTCTCAATATTGCTGGGGTGTTGTGGTTGACACTTTTAAGGCTCCCTGGGAAAGCCTATGCTAAAAGATTGGAGAGGATACTCCAACTGACTGTCAAATCCCTGAAGGTGGAATAAAGTAAATTCAGTCCTGGTCGTAGAAACGTCAAGCAGCTTTTTACCCTCTAACAGGTTATCAAGGGATCGCGTGAACCTGTGAATTTTGTATACACGTATTTAGTAGATTTGGAAAAGGCTTACTGCTATGTTCCTTGAGGTATCCTGTGGGAGGTGCTGTGAGAGTACAGGGCTGCTGCTACCAGACATTTGGTGCCTACACACTTGGAGCGAATGCTGTGTTCAAATTCAGATAGACAGTTCAAATTGGGCACTTGACTCTGAAAAGGACGCACCTTGCCCCCTCTTCTCTTGGAGGTATTCATGGACGGGATATAAAGACACAGCTGAGGTCTGGAGATTTAAGAGTCTGATTCAGTTGGATGGCATCTCTGCAGTTTGCAGATGATGTCATCCTTCTCTCGTCATTAAACTGTACTCTCAGATGTATACTGGAGTGTTTTGAAGCTATCTGTGACAAGTTCAGGATGAGGACCTTCACATCTGCGGCCATAGGTCTCTCTCAGGAAAAAGCGGCTGCCTGTCCCATCCAGAGATGGGGTGAACAGCTGTGCCAAGAATACTGTGGTCTTATTCATCAGTGAGAGTAAGAGGGATTGTGATATTGACCACTGGTTAGGTGCATTAACTGCAATAATTACCCATAAAGCAAAGCTCTTCAATTACCACCTATGGATTCTCCACAGGGAGCTGTTTGTCCTGTTGCCACCATAACCATGACCCAAGTAAGCGGGTAGCAAATCAATGAATTGATGGATGGATGGATGTGTGTGTATGTATACTATATGACTGAGTGTTGTCTCGCGTCATCTTCTGCATACCGTGTTGGACCAGAACTTGACAATGGGAGCGTGGTAAAAGGCATAAATCTTCCTGGTTAATGGCAGTTTCCTGGAGCGAACGTGTGTCTCTGTTTCATTCTTCATCTCCACATGGTCATGGGCTCTGGCCTCTTTGAACACATCCTGCACAAAAGTTTTAAAGACTTGAATTAGACAGCACCAGGCAAAAGCACAGATGGACAGTCACAAATAGAAATAGAGAGAGAAAGAAGAATGAGAAAAAGTAAATAAAATGATAAAGCAAAGAGTGAAATGAATAGGAAAAAAAAGAGAAAAGTAAAAGAATGAGAAAGCAGTCAAAAAAAGGTTTGAGGCCAAAAGTGCTTAAGTGAAAGTAGCAATCTTCAACATTTTCATATAAATATCTGCTTTGAAACTCTATATTGCCAGCTGTATTACACAATAGCAATTTAACCTACATCCATAAACAGTTGTAAATACAGTGACCAGTACTTGTCATTTAGGTTATTTATTCCTAGAACAAAGCCTCTGTTACTGAAAAACGAAGTTTATGCATTACTGCTTGAAACAACAGCAGTTATGTTCATGCATTGAGTATGAAAGTGAGTGTGTGCAAAAGCACAAGTGAGAGACAACGTGAGCAGAGGAGTGGGTGTGAAAGAAAAAACAAAGGAGTAGTCAAGCACAGGAACAACAGAGAGATGTACAAAGTGAATCTAACCATTTGGATGTCGTCGGCTACATTCTGGAAGTTGTGTTCACTGTCCTCCATGGTCATCTGATGGTCATCTTGGCTCTGAGGGATGTGGGCCATTTCAGCCTTGGATTTATACTCCAACAGTAAGATGGCAGGAGGCACTAAGATACTCAATATCACCTGGAGTCAAACACACATGCATGTGAGTGAGTACAGTTATTTGTGTCAGGACACTCCTTTGCATCACCTACAGAGAATAATCCAAAGCCTCAACACAATTCAGACCGTAAATCTGACCCATAAGCACTTTCAGGATTGTCCCAGGTGCACAATTTCAAAGTTTACTATGGAGCTCTTGTGAGGGCTTTTACAAATTACAGCTATGGCTTCACACTCAATTAATCCTTCCAAGTATTGTGGACTTCCACTGATTACTGTATTTGCTGGTTTAAATGCTGCTCCTAACCAGTACCATATAACTCAGGTCACACCCTGCTGAAAAATTTCCCACACTGCTGCAAAAACTATAAAAACATTTGATCTTACTGCTCACCCTGAACAAACAAATACAGAGAAATTAAAGCACATTTATCCAACATATTATGATATAAGTATCCAAATCCAAATAAGAGCCATTTTTAAACTACAGCAGGAACTGGGAACCCATGCAGAGAAGACGTCTGTGAGTTAACCCTCTTTAGAGCAGTACAATCACTCTTTTATTTGACTTTTTCATTTGACATTTAATGTATAGTTTCTCTAGTGAGTAATTTGTGACTTCTATTACAGCAACACTTGAAACCTTATTCACAAACACATTAACTGTGTATAAGTTGGTGTATAAACTCTAATGTTCGGATGTCATTGATTTACTTGAACCTAGAGTTTATGAAATGTCGCTTCACCTTGTAGCAGGAGCACAAATACGGGACAAACAATTAGTCCTTACTGTGTATGATCACTGTACAAATAAGAGGCATTTTCAAACCTCAACCAGTACTTGAACAAACAATAGGATTAGAAGAGGAATTGCAGTCATTTCAGTGCTGGAATTAGTGCTCTCTCCGAGATCTACTAGTAAAAGATGAAGAGGGAACACTGTACCTTGTACCAGGAGTTCTTGCGCATGTTCAGCCGTCCCATCCACATGTCTGACAGCAGCATCTGGGTGCAGGTATGAGCCACAAAGGGCCGCAGGTGGGAAGAGACAGCCAGCTTCAGACAAGTGGAGTTGCTCCAGTTCTTCAGCTCATAGGTCAGCAGCTTCATGGCCATGGTCTCGTCCTGCCTGAATGACTGTTCCAGCAGGTCCACTGCCAACGTCCCAAACTCACTGGAAAACATCCACTCCATTTATTAAATTACAGCAATAAACTGCATAGCTTTATTTTTTAAAAGAAATTTCAGGACAAACCAAGCGGTTTGTCTAATCAGGTCAGGAAATTTAACCTTTTTCGCTATGACCAAAGTGCTAATATTTGTTCCTTTAGAGTATTCACTGCATGTGTATGTGCATGCACAGGTGCACACCACCAGTTTATGAGTGTGATAAACAGTGGCTGAAGTGCAATGCTGTCCCTGGGGTTTCTGTGCTTTGCTCAAGGACACTTTGACAGAGATGGACACACAGAGTTAGAGGGACTGAATTTGTGACTACTGGGTTACATGATCGTCTGTCTCCGATACCATGTAACCCTACTGGCCTTTAACATTTATGCATGCTTCATGTTTTGCACTTAGGTTGTAACAGTTTTCATTAATATTTCATTTTGGTCTTTACTGACAGTGTTGTTGGAGCACTCTTTAACCAAATTGCTAAAAATACCATCCCTGCCCCTCTAAGTCAAGTTACCATCAAGGCATAATTAAGTGATAATGCCAGCTATGCCTGGGTCTAAAGGGAGCATGTAAAACTTACTTAGAATACTCTTTGAGCTCCTCTGATGTGTCGTCCACCACATCGCTCTTCTTAGCCTCGTAGCCCATGGAGCGACAGAGCTTACAGGCCACCAGAGCCTTGGCCATGTTCTCTTCGCCGTGCTGCCAGAAGAACAGCGACATCTTCTGCCTCTTCATCAGCACAGCCCACACCAGCAGCTCGTTGAACGGGTAGGGGAACCGCCGTGTCTCTGGGTCATCTATGTCCACGATCTCTTCTTTGATCCTCTTTTTGTTCTGCTCGACAGTGGGCTCCAGCTGAGAGGAGGAGGGAGGGGGAGCATGAGGGTTAGGAGACAGACCGGCACTGGCTGTGGGTGTACTGTCTTTTATTGAATGATGGGAGTTTACCTTGGGTTTGTATGGCTGTGCAGTCTTGATGAAGTGGTTGTGCCTGGTCTTCTCTTTCTTGTCAGCCTGGATGCTAAAAGACTCATGGCTTTTCCTCAAATGAGAGCCAGGACCTGCTGTGTGGCGCCCCGACCTCTGCACAGGAAAGAAAAATACATTTACATATATATTATATACATTTTACATATTCACATTTATATCTTGCTCTCAGTCATGCTTCTCAAACGTATTAATTCCTAGAAATTCTTCAAAGTAACCTGTCTCCTGTGACAAAAGTACATCCAAGGTTGCCCACTGGCTGGCAGTTTACTTCAGAAGCATGTGTAACTAGTACAATGGTCAGCTAATTCAAAATAGTGAAAACCGTTAGCAGCAGTAAGTTTTCCAATGCCAGGCTTATTTATACCACAGTGACAGATATTAGTGCTGAAAAACTGAGCTGCAGAGCTCAGTGACTCTCACTTTGCCTCACCCTCTGTTTGACTAGTATGAGCTGTGTTAAGGGCACAATGAATAAACTGTCACTGTAATAATACACATTTTTAACCCTTATTTACCCAGGGGAGGTTGACTGAACATGCATGCTCTTTTTCAGCAATGCCCTACTTCACACTCACACAGTTACACACACACACATTCAGTCACTGCCCAGTGCAACCACAGTCTGCCCACATTTTTCCTGCCGGTCCGGTGGATCACACCGCGACCTTTTGGTCACAGGTTAGCTTCTCTAACCTTTAGGCCACAGCTGCCCCTTGCAATGGTTAGCTGAGTTAAATCTTGTTTTGTTTTTAAACGACATAGGGAAACACCAAGTTTGAACACCAGCTGACATGATCTGTTGCAGCTCCAGAAACCACAGCAGTTCCCACTTACCCTACTGTTGCCATGGAGATTGTTGTAAATGATCCGGAAGCGTTTCCTGGTGTAGTTGCACCTGTAAGTCCCACCCATCAGGTACTCGATGACCAGGCCCACATCAATCAAAGTGATCTTATAGTTTGGGGGCAGGTTACCCTGAAATAAGTTATAGCAACGGTTAGGGTTAACGGAATTTAATCGGCTCTGGTCATCATCTCCTGCCATCAACCGATAACTTGAATTGGACTGACTGTACCTGTTTGACGTCCCTGACCAGGTGGAGGAGAGTTGGATTGTTGGGAGGTTGTTTCTAAAATAGAGGAAATGCAGACAAGAGTTAACAACTCAAATTACCATGCTTCCCGTTTATGTATTACAAACATCTGTGTTCATTTGTGCGTCTGAGTATGTCGGTCAGTATTTTCTGTTTGTGTGGAAGGTGGAGAGGCAACTGAAACACCAAACCATGCTGCAAACAAACCAAATATCCTTGTTTTAGAAAGGATGGCAGTTCAAGGCAAAGCAGGGTGGTTCACCTCACCTATTCAACAGCACTTTACGTGTGTTTGCATGTGTCCCCAGACTCTTACCGTGTTGTAGAGCTCCTCCAGCCGATTGATTGTGAGGAAACGGTGCATGCTCACGCCGTTTTCTATCAACAACTTGACAAAGTCTACCCTGTCCATCACTAATGCATCCAGCATCGCCTGCTCCAGAGAGCCCACCTATACACACACACAAACAAACCAATTATTATGAACTATAATTTTTATGGAGCATTTTTCCTATGAAATTAACAAGAGAAAAAGATTGAGAGAACGAGAAATATGGTAAAAATAAAACAATAAAATATTATCTTCCTTGCCATTCACGCAAGAGCAAAGGAGCTCGAAATTTTAAAATCAACATAACCACTGAGGGCGGCTTATGAAGACAACTCTGATACGGCTCATGTTACAGCCAAGACAAACGGTTCATGGCAGCCTGCCCAAGTCTGGTCCCCGGGCTCCTCTGACTGCAGATTCTGGGCAGCAGAGATTCTGGGGTTATTCTGGGCAAGTCTTAAGGTTTGGGGCTAATGTTAAGCTAAGCAAACATCCCTAGAAGCTGTGGCTTGCACAGACACACACACAAACAAACACAGAGACGTACCAGGAGCTGCTGTCCGTACACAAACACATGATTCTTGGCAATGTCTACGCGGTCCCAAGCCAGAGTCAGGACAAGCTGATCGAAGGCAGACGCATTTGTGCCTGGAATGAAGTGGAAAAGGACA
>OMKZ01018872.1:0-13533 GCA_900302535.1 Neoniphon sammara
GATCGTCTTTGCTCCAACCCTCTGTGTGACACCAAGGACACCATGTGATTTGGATCAAATGATCTCACTGCTATGGTTGACCAACAGTGATGTTGATTTTCACTCATCAGTCAGAGAGATAAATGCAGAAACCTTAAAAAAAAAAAATGATGTCCCACTTTTGCTGAGCTCATCCGATGACTAATGCCAGGCCCATTGTTGGTGCATCAACTTTTTTGACTTTCGCCTCGCTCTTCAGCTGAACCGTAGGGCCGCACACACACCGCCAGCTGAAGCTGATACACAGAGAAGACGAATCTATAGCTGTTAAATTTTTCAAAACTTGTGAACTTTGATGATATAGAGGGGCAAAAACTACATTCCCTCCATTCCAGTGCCTGTGGTTTGTCTTTAAATGTGATCAACATCACCTATACAGGAGAAATCAGGTTCTAGTACAAATGAAGACATAATGTGAACTGCGATGATGTAATCAGTGTCATCATTCATTTATTCATTTTCCATATCTGCTTATGTCTAACCAGGGTAGCAGAGGATTGATAAACAGACAGACGTAACAGACACATGTTGAAAGGTACAGAGTGTGTATTCCCTTAATTGAGATCATTTTTTCCACCCCAAACGTTGGAAGGTGGAATGTTTTCTCCTCTGTCTTTCTGTTTGTTAGCAAGATATCTCAAAAAGTTTCAAACAGATTTGTCTGAAGTTTGGCCTGAGGATCGGTTGATCATAATCCAGCCCTGGGAGTTATGTTTTTTTTTTTTTTTTGTCACAACTATTATTCTGCGCTGATGTGCTGGTGGGAAAGTCTGATATCCAGGACTCCAGGAATCGGCTGCTGAACACCTTTGCCTTCCTGCTATTTTGCTGAAAAATCAAACCCAGAAGACAAATGATAAACACAATTAAACTGCTGCAGTGGCTGCGGCAAGTTGGAGAATCGTTCAGCTTTGCTGGAGGCTCACGCTCCACCGCGTACCCTCTAGTTTGTACTGTGCCACTATTACCACAAAATTATGTGGAGTTATATTTTTGCAAATTTGCAAACTGTAAAATATATGTGTAAAATGTACTCTGCAAGCTGAAAATTTTAACAAAAACTGAAAGTCAACATTGAATAATGTGAGTGAGTAGTAGTGTGAAATTCCTCTGCATTCTGGGCTGTCTGGTCTCAAACATGTTTTCCCCCAAACCACTCTTTTATTTATTTATTTAACCTTTATTTAATCGAGTGGGTCACTTAAGAACAATTTCATATTTTCAACCATGGCCTGATAAGAGGTGAAAAAAAAAGCAGTGCAGGCGACCGAGCGAACAAATAAATAAGTAAACAAGGCAGCACAACAAACAACAAGAAAAACAACAAAAACTAATAAAACCATAGTGAGAAAAAGAGTCAAAACATCAAAAAACAACGAATAAATTCAGTGGGTGAAAAACAGCTGCAGGTATATGTCACTGGGTCTGAGCCCCTCTCTTCATTCATTTCTCTGTAAGTACTATGCTGGTCCAGCTAAACTCTCTGTAGTTGCAGTGTGTGGTTGAAGTGACCCTGCTGCTGCTGAACAGCCGGATCATTGCCTGCATGTGGTTGGTCTGCAGGCAGGAGGGACACAAAGTTGTAATAAAATGCTTTGCAGTGCTGCCTCCAGCTCCCAGCGTGAACGCTCATCCATGGCTCCTTGGTCTTTAACCAAACTTGGAAACTGAGAAGAGGTGAATCTCCCCCCCTCACTAAACACAGGGTTCCCACAGGTTACAGAATTTCTGGAAAGTCATGGATTTTGAAAAAGATTTTGAAAAAATTGTAGACGGGGAAAGCCAGAAATTTATATGAATTCTTGGGACATTTCATGCAATATCATGGAATTTTGTCAGTTTGAAGTTATTCACCAAACATAAAATTTTCCACTCTGTCCACATTATGTTCCCTTCTCCTGCAGAATAAAAACAGAATAATAAACTTCAATGAGGCCTATGAATCTGAATGTTTATAAAGGTCATGGAAATTTTACAAATCCGGACCCTCAGATATATAAACCGTACCCTCTGATTTACAAATCTTTACCATATTTAAAGCAGATTTAACCACCACAGTAATGGTGGTTGATGCTCATTGTCATTTAGTCCCACTTGCCATACCGAACCAACAGAAAAATGTGATTTCTCAGAAGTTATATAACCCTGTAGTCTTGTTTGTTTTTCCAGGAAATCCGATTCCTGATCCTGATTGTGTTGACTAATATTGCAGTTATCGATAAAAGTAAAAAAACAAAAACAAAAAAACAAGGACTTTCCGGTCTTTGTTAATGTCTTCTGGGCAGGTTTCTTCCTTTAACATACTCAGATTGTGTCCCGTGTTCTTTTAACCCATTTTAACCCGTTCTTTCTCAGTGCAAAGTTTACCTCTCTGCCTTCAAGTTTCTGTTGCCCAAAAAGAGCTGCAGGTCTATAACAATACATATGCTCCAAACAGTTTCATGAGGCCGCTCTGGAGCTGCGACTGGAGGAGACAGCTTGGCATCCATGTTGATGTCATCCAAATATCAAGCAGCTTGCTGTCCACAAAACCACCTGGGATTCTCCTCAAGGTGTGTGAGGTCTCTGCGCTCCTCTTACAGCCTCACTGTGCAGGATTTCCCCTCACGCCGCATGTTGTTTTGCCTCTGCGTGGACATTCAAGTCGTCACCGCCTCCCTGCAGCCAAACACCGCCAGTGTGAAGGACACACCTCTGCTCTGGTTGGATGAAACTGCACTAGAGACTTTCTCATGACAATCAAAGATAATAGATGTAGTAATGTAGATACCTAACAAGCCATTTGCCTAAAGCTTGTGTGGGTAACTTTGTAGAGAGATTCAGTACCTCCTGCGAGTCCCTCCCTTCTCTGCTATGGTAAGCTAAAGCACAGTATGGTAAGATAAAGTGCAGCAGTGCACGATGCACGTGCACGAGACATGACAGTCACTGAGGAAGCGACACCTCCTTGAGACGATTGGTTGTTTGAATCACACTGAACAATTTTAGTAAATAAGATTATAGCCCAAGGAAAAGCCCGGAAGAACTTCTGTGTCTAATGATGATTTGTCAAAACTGTGAAGAAAAAAGTTGATGATTTTGGATGGGCCCTGTCTTTACTGTCTTTAGCTCTTTTTCTTTCATTTGGATGTTTATTTTTTGTTTTCCAACCAGTGGTTGGAAAAGTGAGCTGCACACCACACTGTTTTGAATTAATGCAGTGATATACTGCATTCGCAGCAACTGGGAATTATTTCTCTTTCAATGTGAAAAAAGTGCATATTTCTACTTTAGTAGTCCCTTACTGTTAGAAAAAAAAATCTAACTATACTATCTGTATTCTCTACATAACCTGTTGCATGTAAAAAAAAAAAAAAATGTCTTTTTGGGTCACTTTTATATTGGTGCTGGGGTGAGAAATTGAATGGCTCAGTCGTGACCAGCACTTTAAAATCGAAATTTTAGGGCACCTCTTTCAAGAAAGTAGTTATTGGCTAATCTAAAAGTACATACAACTGTCAAAAAAAAAGCTTCTACTGGATATTACAGCTTTCCCAATCCCAATCCTAAAACTTCTTCTTAGCATTTTTAGCATTTATAATCAATTTTTGCATCAGGTGCTGGTCAACGTATGACAATTTTATGCTGGGGCAGTAATGACATGGATGCCAAAAATGTAGTTCAATCTAATGCTGAGATTATGGTGCATGTTTTTTTATTTTTTGTTTGATAGTTTATTTTTTTTTCCCATCATGCATGCATACCATGATACAACACTGAATGGACTGCCACCATCGGCCTGCCACAGCCTCTACAAGACTGCAGCAACAAGGCAGGCTGTCCCAACCATGCCTGAGCATTCCTCTTTCTAAATAACAAACTGCTATTTCCAACCATGGGTTCTAATGTCCAGTCCAAAAGTTGAAAAATGATAGATTTTGAGTCGGTCACACACTGGTTAATACAGATGATAACAGGATTTCTCCACATAAACGACTGTCTGGCTCCCACTGGCTAAAATCAAGCAATGTAATCCAATGATATTTGTAGCACATATGTTTTTCTCAAAGAAAAGGCATCACCACCAATGTCTGAAGAAGCCTGGTAATCATAACACTCAACCAGTATCTAACTACCATCCATATGATTATATATTGGTACGTACATTTATACAGGGACTTGAGCCCACCTGGCCACTTGACATGAGTGAGACGCAGCTGCATGTTGCCCATACAGACCACACACTGTATAAACTGCACACTTTGTGTACATGCAACCACTAACCTCTTGATTTTCACAGTGGTATAGAGGGAGGTGTGCGACTGAAGGGCACAGCAAAAGAATAATGCCAAATAGAGGAAGATGAGTCATGCATTATTCATTTAGCGAGACATACAGTATGTGTTCAATAAAGAACATCGCACTACAGAGTAACTGATGCAGCATAAAATGCAACTGATGTGTGTCATTGCTTGTTGTCTTTGTTTCTGTCATAAATAAACATATACACGTACGTACATCTTATGCAGAGAGGTAACATGTGTTTTGTTTATTTGTATAAAAATATTGCTGATATTATATTACATTACATTATATAAAAAGGTGTTTATTCTTCCAGGAGGGCACTGCTTTGCTGCATTACCACTGGCTGCTGTATAATTTCTCATGTTATATGTTGTGCTGTATTATACCTCTGCAGAACACAGTGCTATCTGTGGTTTGTGTTGATTGGCAGACTCTCTCCTCCCCACAGAGTTATCTGATCTCACAGCATGGGCATAAGCAAAAATATAACCACTTTGTCATCCAAGATGCCTCTTGAGTTCTTCATCTTAATCACATCTTGTACCAGGCATTTATGTGTGCGATACCATATTATTAAGGATTCTGGGCACATCCTGAGCCATCCAGCATGCGACATAAAGCTGCCAGGACATTTCTGAGATCACAACATTGCTCTAAAGGATGTCAAGTCGCCTTTGCAAGCTGTCAAAGAAGCAAATGTAAATATAGAATAATTTACCAAACCTTGACAGGAAATTGTGATCATTAAGCGCATTCATGCAAATGAAGACCCTTTGTTAGCACATTGCCGAGGAGGGATCTGCAGCAGCATAATCAAGCATGTAAGGTCATGAAAAATGATGGAGCAGCAATTCTCTCTCCACCCAGAGGATCGAGTGTGCCACCTGGCCCATCTATCACAGCTGGAACTGCTGAGACTGTGAATGCTGCCAATAACCAATCCTCACAAAAATGGAGCACACAGAAAATCCACTTACAAGGAGAGAGAGAGCCTCCTTGGATTCCATAACATTCCATGCATAACTATGAATACAGAGAAAACACTGCAGTCAGTGAGAGATCCAGTAACGGATTGCAGTGGTTGTGTTTTCAGGGTTAGTGAATAATGCATAGATATAGATTAACAATTATTATTATTGTTATCATACCAAGGGCACCCGGCCTCATTATTTTTTTATATTCATTGTCATTTTCTCTCCTTTATTGGCCTGTGGAGCTTTCCAAAAAATCATTAAAACTTAGCATCTCAGAATAAAAAATTATATTAATAAAACATGTGGCAACCCAGAGTCAGCAGGAGCTGCAGTCACCTTATGTTTGTGAGGTTTGAGGTCAATAAAAAAGAAAGTAATGAATAATATCAGTGTCAATCTCAAGGGAGATGGAAACTGTAGTACATAACTTTGTAAATTGCTGCAATCATGTTCTGTACAGTTTTATGGTGCAGTCATATATAACATAATTTGATATACACTATGTGCAAAATACGTAGTTGGATCTTTTCTGGAGTGACTGGGTGGCTAAGAACCTCTCATACTAATATACCATTTATAATTAATTTAAAAAAATGTTTCATAATGAATTTTAATAGATTTAAATTTTTGAATATAGGAATAATATATGCTTACACTTGAAAAGGGGTGATGATGCCTTAGGGTGCACTTCAAGAGAAGTGTTACATTTTTATTCATAAAATTAGTAATCCAACTTACAAGTAAGAATAGTAAAACCTGTTCAGAAGCTCCAGCAGCACTTGTTAAAGTTTGTGACATTACCTTTCACATGAGTTTGGAAGCTGAGTGGTGCTCTGCTGCAGGTTGAACTGTATTTGCAGGCTAAGTCTGAGGCCTCAGCAGCTCAGAGGGACTATTTTGGAGTTAAATCTGTTTCACACCGAGCGCAAACTTTCATGTGGATTATTCACACGACACGTTATAAGAAAAAGATTTCACAAGCTGTAATTGAAGCTCGCACCCCTGGGTGGAGCTTGTATGCGACAAGAAAAAAAAAATCCTGAGCAACTTTACTTTTTGCAGAATTCCATCTTCAAAAATACATGTCTGACCGCTGAGATCTTTTCAAACTTTGTCCCTGCAGTTGGCTCTTTTCACACTTTGAAGTAAACAACAGCAGGGCAAACCAAACATGTATCTCAGTTAAAGCTGAAATCTGTCATATTTTATATTGTTATGATATCCATGTGTATGGTGGAGCATGGTAAAACACATTTGCCGTGCAGATTCCCTCCATACTCTGTTGAGAAGTGTCGGAAGTATCAATCAACTCCTTGGGTACCACCTGTCCTGGTTGACAGTGCCAATAAAGTTTGCTCATAACAGAGCCGTTACAGTATAAACCAGATTAATCAACTATTGACGCTGCAGTTGCAATCTCAGATACAGATGCAGACAGATTATCTGGCACTAGACAGAAAATAATTTTGCACAACCTGAGTGAAATTTACAATCCTAGTTACCTATCCTAGTTTAACCTGAATAAAACCTTAACCACAGTATTTCAATTTCAGTTCAGTTTATTTTTATAGCACACTCCATGCAAAAGAATGCAGTACAATGTGCTTCATGGAAAAAAGAAATGGTAAAATACAGCACAAAATACAATACAGCAATGTTAGAAATTAATAGGAGTAATAAATACAGAGGTAGTTACAAGCACACAAAGTCAAAATCTAGTTATAAAACAGTGGAAAAAATATTTGTTTTCAATTTATTTTAAAAGTAGTAGGAGATTCAGTAGCCTTAAGATTATTATGGGCAGTATGAACAACAGCCAGGTAACTCTGTGTATGTAAAGATAGCCGATGGTAAGATGAGCAACCTAATCATCTCCTCCAAGCTAAGCTTTCATGTAATGTTGCCAATATTCCTCAACTCACAGCACAGATCGTCTTGTGAGCTCATGGTGAAGTCCAAGTTAAAACCAGTCCAGATGCTGTTCAGTCAGTGCAACTGTCAGCGCAGTTGTAGGACAGTTGCAAGCAGGGTTATTGCACAGGAGAATCATGACTGAAGTGTGAGTGAAAAGAGGGGAATGCTCATGTGGAGATGTCACATCATTTACATTAGCCTGTAGTGTATGTATAATACATTGCAGCATATGTAATGAGGCTGCAGATGGAGCTCTAATAGCTGGGGTAGTGTGACATAAAATATACACAGAGTATTTACATGTCTTGCACATGCAAACAGCTTAATGAATTTATTCTTATATTAAGGCTAATTGCAGTTCTCACCGTTATTTGTCTGCATGTAAATGTGGCCAATTTGTAGTTTTATAGCAAAATCTGACTACAATAAAGTGCTGAAATGCTTGAGAATGATGCCTGACCAAAAGGATTTGTGCATCAACGGACTGGTAAAGCAATCAAATGACCAATTAGATGATTCCTCATATGAAGAAGGATTATGGGAGTTTCAACTGAAATTTAACTGAGGTTGTGTGGGAATTCATAGCAATTTGTAACAGTCAAAATTTCACTTTGTTTTCATCAATAATATACAAGTAAAATATCATCACAACGTAAAAGCTATATGCATTCATTATATAAAGATACTGCACACATGACACAGGTTCCTTCTAGGAAATGAGTAATCTGTCAGTATTTCTCATTTGTCAGTTTTTCAATCAATAAGTGATTGCTTCTCATCAACAGATAGTCTGTTATCATCTGAAATATAATCCGTCTAAAGCTGATAGCAGGTGACCTTTTAAAATCTAATGTTTTCTGCAGATAATTAAATGAGACTATAAAGGATTACAAGTTTGTCAGGGAGAAGGTGAGTGTCAAAGCTTAATCCCTGATCCTGATCAGTCCACCAGCAGCCCACTGTGGGTAAACACACGGCCTCAGCATCCTTAATGATGTCACATTTCTACATCGACAGATTTCCCTCTGCCCAGAGAGCCGGGTTCATTCCCCGACATCAGCCGGCATCCGGCCTGCTGAAGTGGACTTGAACAAGGCGCTGAATCCCTCCCAGCTCCAGGGCTGCTGATCTGCAGCTGAGCCCGACCTTTGGCCTTTTTTTTTTTGGAGGCGGGAAATGAAAAGACAGAATCCCTCCAGGTTTAAATCAACATCACATTATTATGCAGCTTTTTGTTTCACATGACCTTGATTTTACATGTGCCCACATGATGCCACGTCTTTTAGATTAAAACATACTATCACATTAGCTTGCCATGAAGAATAAAATCATACAAGATCACAGGAGATACATGTTTGCATATGAATGCTTTTTTCCCATGAGGATATGTTCACTGTATTCACATAAATCTACAAAAGGCCACACATGCACAGAGAGTGCTACAAAGAACTTCCCTCCACACTTTTAACTAAGATTTAATCTTACACCCAACTTTTAATGCAGTGAAACTATTGAGGCAAAGTTAACATTTCATCAAGCTCTCGAGGGTTGACTCGCCTATCTCACTGTTGAGTGATTTGCAAAGTGAGAACATAGTTTCAAATCACTTGTGACTTTTTTAAGCCATCACAAAATGAAGACAGATTGTGATGGGGAGAGAGAGAAAGTTTCTGCTCTCATTACTGAAAGAGTTTCTGTGCAGGTTAAATGCAGATTAGATGAGTTTTTAAACTGGCATCTTTCTTTATGTTTTAGAAGTAATTTAAAAGTATAATATAAAAAATTTAAATCAAGAATGTATGAAATAATTAAGAAATAAATATGGTTTATCTATGGTTTGAAGTATGGTATCCATATTAAAACTCAAAATTTGAACAAAATAAATAATCTCCCAAACAGAGAAACAAACCAGAGGTAGATATACTTTATTTCTGAGGAGGAAACTGCCTGTATTTTTTCCAGTAACTCAAATACATGTGTTGTCTTTTTTTCCACACATTGTTCAGTTTATGTGGCAATTCTTCTTGATGATGCAGCTTTTGAAAGAGAAATTCCAAATGCCTGTCAGACTCAATTGCATCCAGAGAGTTAGAGCATCTGACACACCATAGTAAAAAACTAGAAAATCAGGTAACATTATTTTCAGAGTCGCTTATTTCTCGGTAATGTGCAGAAAATTCCTCTGTAAAATTACACATTATCAGAGTATTAGGCAGCATTCAAAGGCTAAACCATCCTAGTGGAATACAAACGGGTGGAACAGACAAAGTGCTGTGCAGTGAATTTTGGAACAGAAATATTCAGGCAGTTACCAACATGGCAATACAGTAGCACATTCTCATTTGTGTGAAAAAGAAACTCGCAAGAAACTTGTTACCTACTGCAGGTGTAAAGAAATGTCAATATGCAGAACAGAATATGAAAATTAACAGCGTGATCAAACAGTGTGAAAATGTGCTGTAAATGGAGTTCAAAAATAGGCACGAGGCTCGAAACAAACATGAAGGCTGTTTCTGATCATTAGATGGTTTAACAGATTAGAAGCCTTGAAACTCATATTGTACTGTTAATCCAAATTTAGTCCATAATATGTAATATTCCTGAAGTGAAGTTTTTCGCATCTCAGTTTTTTCAGCACTAATAAGCTATTTCAGTCATGTCATTTTGACATTGTGATTTTTAAACAAGTCATATTGTAAAAGTATGAAATGCTTCATGCATATACACATTGTGAATAAAATAAAGTTTCATAAAAGTTGATTCCTATCCCAGATTTATGATTCATTAGCTACACTACAGTAACAAATGATCAATGTGTTGTTCCATTGTTCCGTGAAGAGTAAATTATTGAACAATATATGCATGCATTATACCAATAGACAAACTTTGACTAAAGTATTTTACATATTGAAATGATTACAAAATCAAACAAAACAGGAATGATCAGAATCAGATTTATTGGCCAAGTTCGTTAATTTGGGCTCTCTCAAGCAACAGACAATATACAGAGAATGTATTATTTACAGACAAAAATATCACAATTTAGGGACAGCAACTGAAAATGCTCGATCACCGCTGGTTTGTAACTGGGTGGGTGGAATGGAGAGCAGTGATTGGCCAGCAGATCTGAGGGGTGCAGAGGTGGAATAGGGAATGAGCGGTTCAGAGATGTAAAGTGGTGTCAGTCCATGCACTGCTTTAAAAACAAATAAAAGGATCTTTAATTCAGTTCTGCACTTGACTGGTGACCAGTGAGGCCAGTACAGGGGAGATGTGGTCTCTCTTCTTGGTACCAGTGAGTCTCGCTGCTGCATGTTGAAGCAGCTGCAGGTGAGATTAGGGCTGACTGACTGCTTCCTGCATAGAGAGAGCTGCAGTAGTCAAGGCGAGAGGAGATAAAAGCATGAACCGTTGTCTCCAAATCTTTAACGGACAGGAATGATTTTAATTTTGCAAGTGATCAAAGATGGAAGAAGTCTGACAACTGGGTTGATTTGTTTATCAAATTTTAAACCATAGTCCATGCAGCATTTTAAAAACGATTTTTATTTCTTTCTTTTTTTCCCAGTTCAAACCCAAAGTGTAGACTTGGTGAAGATAAAAAACACTAGCCGGTGAGATGAATGTCTCCTCGGAAAGGGTCACATCGCAATCACAGATCTTTGTGCTTCAAATGAGGCAATCACACTAAGAGCAGTCTGAGTCTCTCATCAAGGGATTAATGGACCAACACAAAGCCTGCAGTTTGATGGTCTCTGAAAGGCTTGATGGAAATCAATGTTTGTAGTAAAAGGTAAGTTGAAAGAGACAAAATAAGAAACGCCAGTCTCTGTTATCATGTGCAATTGTGGATCAAAGTTCTTTTATTCATCTCAGTCTCTAGGATTAAGGCTGAATTCAGTTAATACTTTAAATATGAAATAAGACACTCCAAAATTCAGAAGCTGTTGTGGAAACCCTTCGTTCAGTCACCCTAAATACTAGGTAACTATAGGTACTGATAATAAAGAAAAGAACTAAAAGCCAAACAGAGCCAATGGCTGAATAGAACCAATCCCTGATTGGTTGTAATATCACAGAATTAAATATTTATTCTATGACAGTTCAGTGTCCAATTATGTTGTGTTCACATTTGAATTCAGGACACTTTACTGGCACATCGCACCAAATCAAGACGTGACATCATGTGCAGGCAGAGCAGGTGGGAAAATTTGATTAGCATGGGCGCTCTGAGCTGCTGAGAAGATAAGCTAACCACACTAGCAAGCTGTGCTGCACACAGGGATCTGCCCAGGAGATGTGTTTCTGTTGGCTGTATGAGCCGATTCACAGGTCAGAGGTCAACAAACATAAACTTTTAGCCTCACATACGTGTGCTTTTGATATGAAAACATTCCTTTGTCAGAGGCAATCGATATTATTTGTGGTTCTCCTGGGTTTTCTACTGATGTGTATGCAACACAACTAATTTTTGTATACCTTTAGCACTAATGTGAGTGCACCAATCGTTTTACAGTCTCTCTCACCATACGTGGTCAGGATACTGTTGCTTGTTGCAGGACATGTATGATACATTTATGACTGTAGCATTTGGGGTAAGGTGACCAGATTTCAGGAACTCATACCGGGGTCCCCACCCCCATCCCTCCCCAGCTCTATCTACTGTATCTCAACATTATGTAATCTGATTATTTTCAGTTTCTTTTAGATTACCTCAAACGCCAAATACATGAAAAAAGTTTTAATCATTCAAAATAAATAAATAAAATAAAAGGTTGAAAATAAATAAAAGTAAGGGATTATAAATCCCTGAGTTCCTCAGACAGGCCATTCTGACGGCAAAGCCCGGTCACCCGGCACGGATATTAACACATTTTATTCTGATTATATAGGAACTTGAGCCACGTGTCACGCGTTTTTTATTAAGAATGAAATAGCTGTTAGTTTATAAGAGACTAATCAGGGGACAACCCAGTGCCAGTGCCAGCCGGGGACAAGGCACCCAATCCATGGACTGTCCCGGCAATCAGAGACGTCTGGTCACCCTTTGGGAAGGATGTGGCAAGAACCAGGTCAGACCAATGCTGTCTCTTACATATACAAAGTGCAGGCTGTTTTTTAATGGAATGGAAAAGGAAATAACCACCTCTAAAGTATATGGTAAGAACCTAGTAAAGCAATAGAAACAATGGTCTCTGAAAGATAACAAAACCCATGTGATGAGACTGATTGTGGCGACATTACGGCCATTTCCTCCAGCAGCAGTTGTCAATATAATCTGCTAACATTTTAGTAAAGCTTTTGTCAATCAACCTGTTTCCCCTCATGATGCTTAGAAATGGTCCATTCAATACAAGGAGGGTGACACAACGGCCTCGTGAACCTTAACACAACATCCCGGTAAACACTGTGGAGCAGAAGCACTTAACTTGCACTGCGACTGTGATGACACGAGGCGCTTTTCACACAAAATGCAACATGAGTCTGTTCACAATTAGTGCAGCTGCTGCTGCAAATCAATACTTTTAAATTATAGATGACCTCGTTAATTGATTTTGCTGGAGAGTGTAAGGAGTGTGTCTGGTTACGTTGGATATTCAGGTACTATTTAGGTGTCTGCAGCCACTTTGGAATCTACAAGGCATGTCTGGTGTCCTTGGGACATCACCTCTATTGTTTACAACTACTTGTTTTCACAAACACAAATTACAGTAAACATTAGAATCTGTCATACTTATTATAGATTTCAGTTTTTCAGCAGTCACATCCCATCCCGTCATATTCTTCCTATGAGTCAAACAGATTGAAAGAGAGCGCATTTTACTTTGTTGCTGTAAGCAAAGAGAAAAGTAAAACATTTTGACATGTCACTCGCTCTCTTCACATGCCTCCCACTCCGTCTCCCTGGTCCACATCCTCGGTGTCTCCCCCAGGGGTCGGATCAGTTCACCTCCTCCTCTGCACACATTACCTGATGCTCGCCCATCTCGTCTGACTGCAAAGAGTCCGTCTCCATGCCGGGCTTCTCAGATCTCTCCAGATGCTCCTTGGTTTAAACGAGTCCCTCCGCAATCATGACCTGACCTTTTCCGTCCCAAAGTGCTGTGTGGAGTTGTAAAGCTCACTCTGCTACATCTTAACCTGTCACAACAGGTCTTCTCCCGCTTCTTTATCCCCTCACAGGCACTGGTGCTGCTCCTTCCCATCACAAGAAGAGACTTTGCAAGCATTTGTAGACATTCAACTAAGCAAAAAATAAAATAAGTTTTCTGATGTTTCTAATATTCATTCCATACTTTTTTTTTTTTTTTTTTTTTTTTTT